>BPLR01011396.1:0-68412 GCA_021605095.1 Caerostris extrusa | reverse complement strand
GACACGACCATCGGCGGGATGAATGACAAACCGTGATTCTTCTGACCAGGCAACTCTGTCCCACTGATCCATGGACCAGATGTTCCCGGGCCTAGCGTAGGCGCAGTTGGTGATGACGCTTGGCCAGCAAAGGCACACAAACGAGTGGGACGTTTGCTGCGTAGCCCCATATCCAACAGTGTCCGCTGAACAGTGTGCTCCGATACTATTCTACTTGGCCCTGCATTGTATTGGGCTGTCAGCTGAGCCACTGTCTGACTCCGGTTTTGCTTCACCATGCGAGACAGTCTCCAAACGACCTTTTCTTTGATAGCGTGTGGACGTCCAAAACTATGTCGTCTACTGCTGGTTTCACGCACTCGTCATTCATCCACTTTGCATAAGTACTAACAACTGTAGATCGCGAACAACCCCGAGTCGTGCAGTTTCGGAAATACGTGTTCCGAGCCTTCGAGCCATTACAATCTGCCCTCTATCAAAGTCGCTTAGATCCTCAGCCTTTCCATCACACACAGAAGTAAGTGAAAGAATGATTCTTCAGACTCTCTAGCAGCAATTAAATACCACTTCCACCTGATCACGTGCCTTCCACGTCATCCAGGCGAGTTCATTGCAAAATGTAGGGGTGGTCATAATGTTTTGCTCTTGAGTGCATATATATATAGTTATATATGGGGGCCTGTATAAAAGGATATTAAATTTTTAAGCATAAAATAAAAATTAAATAAAAAAAATAAATAAAAGAAATAAAAATAAAAAGTAAATTTAACTTGAGAAAATGTTTACACAATATTAATTCATATATTGAATATATTTTTCTAAGTATTTTCAATAAAAAGGATTAATTAAATTAAAAATAGTTAAATAATATTTTTATCAATTTTTTTTCCCATGTATATAATCACGAAACTTTCCGATTTCTTTAACAATTATAAAGTTCAATTTAAACGTAGCAAATACAAAGTTCATAAAAGTGATAACAAAACATGGCACTGACATATATATCTGTTTTTAGAGAAAAAACCCATCTAAATAAGGATATCTTTTTGTTCTATTTTTAGAAAAAGGTAATTTTAATAGACTTTCATTTGAATGTCGTTCTCTAATTTTGAACTTTGATGTTCTCAGAAAGATAATATTTTAATTATTAAACTTTAATTTATTTTATTTATTTATTGCTTTTTTTCTGCCTTTTGTATTTCTAAACTGTGTTTTTGAACTTAATTTATATTAGACTTATGGACTTGCTAATATTAGAAACAAAGACCCTGAATTTATGAAATTGTAATTTACATTCATAGTTAACAAAACAACAGTTAATTTTAAAGGGGAAAAAAATTAGAATGTTTATTTTTATGGAGTTTCAATTTTTCTACTGATTAAATAAAAATATTAAAAATTTAAAAATTTAATTAATTCATTCAATAATTCATGAATAATTAATAAATATTTCATGTACATAAAAATATGAACAAATAAAGCTGTTATCTTAAACCTTTTATAACACGCCTTAAAAGGAACAGAAAAACCTCTATTAACAAAATTGTAATTTACATTCATAAGTAGATTACATTCATAAGAATCCGACAGTTAGTTTTTATAGAAAAAATTTGCTTTTAAAAACGTTTATTTTTATACAGTTTCCTTTATTCTACTGATAAACATAATAAATAAAAATATTAGTAAATTTAAAAGCTAAATAAATAAATTAATTAATAATTATTAAAAAGGAACAGAAACCATGAATTTACAAAATTGTTAACTAGTTACATTCGTAATTAAGAAAACGACAGCTAATTTTTATAGGAAAAATTAAAACATTTATTTTTATACAGTTTCCTCTTTTCTACTGATAAACATAGCAAACAAAATATTAGTAAATTTAAAAAGAAAATAAATAAAACTAATTAGTTCATAAGTAATTAATAAAAAGGAACAATTACCCTTATTACCTTAAAAAATTATTACCCTAATTACCTTAAAAGGAACTCTTAAATTTACAAAATCGTAATTTACATTCATAATTCATAAAACGACAGTTAATTTTTATGGGCATAGATATATATATTCAAAATTCTTCGTTGCTGTAACACTGTTTTACTCGGACCTTTCTAATGTTTCCGAAAGAGGTGAAAGTGACTCTGTGCAAGGTCTGGTCTACATGCCAGGTTAACAAACACCTCCTATTGAAATTGTTACCACACCAGTATGAGGTCATGCGTTGTCATGAATTAAAACAGCTGAGGTATTATCACTGCGATGAATTTCTGATGCACTTATCCCATCTGTCTGTAAGAAACGATTGATGCCGTACAAATCTTACTTGGATGGAGAATCAATATTGACCAAATCATGTTAACGAACTGTGCGCCAAGTTAACAAACATCTCCCATTGAAGTTGTGCAAGAAGCTGTACGTTAACAAACCAGTACTGAGGTTGTCCTGAATTAAAACAGTTCTAGCCTAATCACTTCGATGAATTTCTGCTGTGCTTATTCGTTCTGTCTGTAAAAAATGGATGACAACGTATAAATCTCACTTGGATGGAGAATCAGTCCTGGAGGACATGTTAACGGGTCAGCAAGATGGGTGTACGTCAGGTTAACAAACTCCTTCCATTGAAATTGAGCAAGAAACTGTTGGGTACCACACCACATGAAGTCGTGCATGAATTAAAGTAGCTCTATCCTTGTCACTTAGATTAATTTCTGCTGCGATATTCTTTTTTATGTGTGTAGAAATCGAATGCCGCCATACATATCTTACTTGGATGGAGAATCATCCTTGGCAGCCAGCAGGTAGGCTAACAGACCAGCAGGTAAGCTGTACATCAAGTTAACAAACATTTAATTTGTGCAAAAAGAAGGTGTATGTTATCATGGCAGTATGAGGTCGTGCGTTGTCATGAATTAAAACAGATTTAGCTTTATCACTTCGATGAATTTCTGCTGCACTTATCCCCCTCTGTCTGTAAAGAAACGATTAATGCCATACAAATCTTACTTGCATGGAGAATCAATATTGACGTTATGTTAACGATCCTGCAGATGGGTTGTGCGCCAAGTTAACAAACACCTCCCACCTATCACTCAAATCTGACAGCAGACAGACAAGCAGTGTTATGGATACTTATACAACATGCAATTAGTGTTTGTATTCTAATGAGAACAAGCTGCCACCTCAAATCTTACAATGGATAATGATACATCATGAAAATCAGCAGATTGTATGTCGACCTTCCATGTTAACTGGACAGCAGCTCACCTCCAATTTGGGATTCGGCGGTGACAGATTTTATTGTGAAGTCTGCAAATATACATATTGTATAGCTGATCTAGTCATCTAGCAACGTTATAGGAGTCGAAAGAAATAACTCTCCTTATGTAATGATATTTAACATTACAAAAACTCTACGTTGTACCTTTCTGCTTGATTAACAGTTTACAGTTAAACTAATATATTTATGAGCAAACTGAAAAAGTTCTTTCTATGTTACGTATTTATGTTTTATGAACGTTATCGATTATTATCACTTTACATGTGGTCCTAGGATTGTAAAAAAATTCAAAACAAGATTTAGATAATTGTTTTTCCTAATTAAAAGAGTAAATGTTTTTATTTTGAAAAGGTAAAATATATTGCTTTAAAAGTTTTAGTTTTTTAATAATAGAGTTTTTGCATACCGTATTTTTTGGACGTCCAGTAGTTTCCCCTAGCGCAAACTCACCACAGGAAATTGCGCATGCGTATCTTTAATAATGTTTCCTTATGAGCATGCTCGCTAGGGAGAAAAAAATAACGGACGTCCAAAATGCGTATGCAAAACTCTCTATTATTTGAATAACGTTATTTTCATCAGGCAGAACGGGGAGCCAGCAAAGCGGAAGAGGAAGAGGAAGTTCCCACTCGAGGAAAATGGGGAAAGAGCATTCAGAGTCTTCTGCTGTGCATCTCCATGTCAGTGGGCCTGGGAAACGTGTGGAGATTTCCCAACGTTGCTTACAACAATGGTGGAGGTCAAGAAAACCTTGCATAATATATGTTTACTATTTTAAACAAATTAGCGAATGTATCCTGTTTCTTGCCGGTTATCAAAGTTGGGCCTGATGGCCGAGTGTCTGGCGCTCGGTACCCCAGATTTCGGGTTCGAGTCCCGGGAAAGCCATGGATGTTTGAAGTGGTTTGAAATCCATTTTAAACCGCAGTTCCCGGTCTAATGTGACCGTAGTGCATTGTGAGGGATAAAATTTATTGTGAAGCTCATATACATATATTTACATGTATGTATATGGGGGCCTGATAGCCGAGTGTCTGGCGCTCGGTACTACAGGTTTTCGGGTTCGAGTGATGGCGGTGACATGGATGTTTGTAATGGTTCGGAATGCATTTTAAACCGTAGATCCCTATCTTATATGATCGTAGAACGTTTTTGTGATAGTATATTTACTCGCGTCCGTAGCTTATCTTTTAAGCTACACGTGCCCCTTTGACTAATGATAAATGAGTAACAGACCTTGCTTTTGGCATAAAGATTAACTGCCTCTTTATTGCCTACTGCAATATAACAACATCTTATCGAAATTACATTACATTACTCATCATTTACATACTCATCAAAATTTCTTTTCAAATAGGTTTAAATCAGGGAAGTTTCATTAAAAGTATTTCTAGGAAAAACACTTTGTCTATAACACACATAGAAAACAAAAATAAAAAAAATACTTAAACACAGTGATAAGAAAACATATCGCTTAACACTTTCGCTGCCCGTCACATGGGCATGTGTTGATAATTATTGCAGAAATAGAAATGGTATTGTTATTGTAGAAATGGGTTTTTTCCTTTTTTTATAACAAATATGATTGAAAAGTAATAATAAAACATGATTATGTGTTTCAATCGGATAAGTAATATTTAAGCCTTTCCTGATAGAATATTTTGATTAAGAGACAGCGCGTGATATCCAATAGAGTTAAAATTATTTCTAAACACCACATTAAGTCCTGACGCAAAAATCCCCATGTATTTATTTTATTGTATTTTTAAAATATTTATTTTTCAAAAAAAAAAGGGATCAAGACTCTTTAACATTATACTTTAAAAAAATTAATTTTTATTAAAAAAAAAAAAAAAAATTTTAAGGGACGCTACGAATTTTTTTTGCTTGAATCTCGCCTGCGAAATGAAATGTAATATATTATTAAGAGTAAATAATTTAAATAATTGTAAACCCCTTTCATTTTAGAAATTTATTATCTTAGATATTCTCACGTGAACACCTCGTCAGACTGAAACGAACAGAGATTTAAATAGTAAATTTTGAATATCAATATCTTATAACAAGAACCAGCTGAAGAAAATTTGATAACAACGGTTTAAACTGTTTAAAAATTGAGATTTTGATACGAAAATCAGGGGAGCGTCCTGGCTAGTTAACAAAAATTATAAGCTTAGGTGATTAAGCTGAAGGTGATTAGGTAAGACTTAGGTGACTTCATTACTGATGAACGCTATCGATTTCAACTAATGCGTTTGAGCCGAACTTAGAATACGAGAGCTACTAAAAAACTAGGAAAGTTACTGCAAATTGGTTTTCTCTTAAAAACAACGATCGACCACATCTTGTACTGCATGCCAAAAACTATTTTGAAGCTCTTTAATGGGAAGTACTGCGCTCTCTATATTCTCCAGATACTGCTCCTCCTGATTACCACTACTTGCAATAATTCCATTGTTTTCAAGAAACTAAAAAATGTCTAGCGGATATCACGAAAGTCAAAAGTTCGTTCGTCATGAAAAATTCGTCATTTTCCAGAGAAATGGTAAAAATTAATACTTAGTGGTGGACATGCCTTTTTTGAAGAAAATGACCACACAAATTAAGTTTAATAATATTATATTGCATTAAAGGAACTTAATGAGCAATCGCTTTTAACTTTTCAACTCATTTGAAATTTGATCTTGATGTTTTCAAAAATGAATTACAGGGGCTTTCTTAATACCTTACCTGTTGTTATTGGTGATTATTGGAAGACCTCTGTATTACCTGGAGCTTATTCTGGGGCAATTTTCAAGTCAAGGTCCCATCAAATTGTGGAGAGTTGTTCAGCATTTAAAGGTAAGCATCTGAAATATGGTTTTGGCAATAATTTTTATTATATTACATATGCAATAGACCTTCTCTCATCAGATACTCACCAATCCGACATCCTCACTAATCCAGGCGCACCGACAAGTAAATAAGTTAGAGCACGCAACTTGGCGAAGAATCATTATTTCCTTAAGTACTTTCCTATTAATACCTAAAGATGCAGTTCAAATTTATATAGTTGCCAGAAAAGGGTGACCAAGTCTATTCTGGTATTGGTATCTTCATTATGACTCCCTACTATTACATTTAACCAAAAATTTTAAAATTATATCTTGATATATTCTACGTAATATTTTTACAACAATTTTACTTTCTTGAATCCGATTCAATATAAAACCATGGTATTAAATAAGCTTATTTGTTTCAAAATAATTTTAAATAATTTTATTCACATTTAAACGATTGAAAAGGACTAATTAACATTAAAAATTGAATACCACAGTCGGCTTTATATACACTATATATAGTCATTTTTTAAAACTTTTCTGTATATTGATGGAAGAAAGTACATGATAGATTGTAAGGAATGCTTTCTGTCAGTAAGAAAAACACCTTATTGAATTGCAAGAAGACCTTCTGCCATCCCATGATTCCCTGTTGAATCGTCACAGTTGGCATGTCGCCAGATTATCAGTTTGTTACAATTGGTTGATTTATGAGAGTTTTAATTGAGCATACTGATAAGAAAATTCAATGAGAGTACAAAATTTAACTTTTAAAATGCTTATTTTAATTATATAAGCTTCCAATTTGTAAATAATTATTAAATCTTCTTGTCAGGAACGTCTTCTGTCAGTAAGAAGCACCTTATTTAATTGCAAAATAGCTTCTGCCGTTCCATGAGTTCAAGTTGAAAACGCTACAGTTGGAGTGTTGACAGATTAGCTGTTTGTTGCAACTGGATAGTTTTTGCTAATTTTAATTGAAAATATTGATAAGAAAAAGATAGAAAATACAATGAAGATATGAAATTAAAATTTAAAAATATTTTTTAATTATATAAAATTGCAATGTGTAAATAATTACAAACCTCGTTGTCAGGAGCGTCTTCTGTCAGTAAGAAGCACCTTATTGAATTTCAAAAAGATCTTCTGCCATCCCATGATTCCCTGTAGAAACGTCACAGTTGGCGCTTTGCCAGATTAGCAGCTTGTTACAAATGGATAGTTTTTGATAATTTTAATTGAACATACTAATAAGAAAATACAATGACAGCGCAAAATTGATCTTTTAAAAATATTTTTTTAATTATATTAAGTTGCAATCTATAAATAATTACAAAACCTCGTTGTCAGGAGCGTCTTCTGTCAGTTAGAAGCCCCTTATTGAATTGCAAGATCTTCTGCCATCCCATGATTCCCTGTTGAAATGTCACAGTTAGCATGTTGTCAGATTATCAGTTTATTCCAATTGGATAGTTTATTATAATTTTAATTGAACATACTGATAGGAAAATACAATGAGAGTACAAAATTGAAGTTTAAAAAAAATTTTTTTAATTATATTAAGTTGTAATCTGTAAAAATTATAAAAACCTTATTGTCAGAAACGTCTTCTGCCAGTAAGAAGCACCTTATTGAATTGAAAAAGAGTTTCTACCATCCCATGATTCCCTGATGAAATGTCACACTTAGCATATTGCCAGATTATCAGTTTGTTACAATTGAATAATTTAACATATTTAATAATATTTAATTGAATAATTGAATAATTTATGATAATTTTTATTGAGCATACAGATAAGAAAATAAAATGAGAGCGCAAAATTGATTTTCAAAATATTTTTTACAAATTGCAACTTTTATTTAAAGTTGCAATTTGTAAATAATTATTGAACTTTTTCTATAGGTATTGGATATGCTCAAGTACTATCTGTGTCTTTTGTGGTTGTATTTTACAATTACTTGATGGCTCTTGAGCATATTTTACATTTACTCTTCTATGAGGGAATGCCTACCGTGGACAGAGTGCAATTATCCAAACATGACAAGAAATACAACGGTAACAATTTCAGCCTTAATTATATTTCTGCATAAATTAATGTCTCCTTAATTCCAAATATATTTTGAAATGTTTATAAGGATGTCTCGCTTAAATATTTATATTGTCCTCTTATTTAATAAACAAATTTGTATTTTCAGAATATGACGGCAGCGGAATATTTCTGGAAGTAAGTGCAATCTCGTTTAGTTAATAAAGTTTTGTTTTAAATTTTATATGCAATTTCTAATTGTTGTTTTAAATAAATATTGTATTATAAATAAATATTTTATGATAAATAAATATTTCATTATAAATAAATTGCATTCTTCTATGATAATTACATTAAAAAAGACATTATTTTCTCGTTAATTTTAATGAATTTAGAGAGAATAATATTATACTATTTAATGAATTTGAGCTTTTTAGGAACTTGAGTTTGTTTTTAAAGATAAATAGAGGAAGTTTTTGTGTTGTTCAGAACATGAAACTTTTACCGTTATAACAATATCTCGTACCCAGAAAGAACACGCTAAACAGTCTTCCCAGTATACACATTTAAATCCTAATAATCCAATAACCCAATTTAATAATATACCTAAAAATCCGCCATAACCAAAATAAAAATTGGTTAAAAAACCGCATTAAAAAAATATAAAAATTCGGAACAATATCATTTCATTCGAAGTTGCAGCAAAAGAGCTATTTTCTCTGGATACTGGTCATTTTTTAACAGATCGGATTATCATCCGGTAAAGGCTATTGACCATTAAACACACCCTTCAATGAACACGCATAAAATATACCACCACAACACATGAATTATATAATAATTACAAATAACTTTACCTTAATACAAAATTTTTTATAAATATATATTGACACCCATATCGACACGACAATAGCAAAGCAATTAAATTATTGCAGTATCAATATTACATCATTTACTTTTTTTCATAAATTTCAGTTATTCTATTATTACATGTAAAAATTATTCTATTTTGACATGTAAACTATTTTCCCAAACTATAATTCTACATAATACGATTTTTAAAAAATACAATAGTTTACAATACTATAATACAATTTTTAAAAATACAATAGTTTTTTTTTAAAAAAACTTTAATATACCATAGATGATTATAATCCCAAATAAACACTACTTATAAGTTTTAAAGAAAACGATAAAGCTGTAGTAATACTGAAAACTCTAATATTATTGCTTTAATAAAAAAGCAAAAAAAATTTTTTAAATTTACGTTCTATAAGCTGACCTTAAATAACCTTTATCTTAAGAATATAAACATTTTATATTTACATAGGAGTGTATTATATATGTTATTATTGTATTATTTGTTGAATGATGGACTATCAAATTAAAAATAAGATAAAAAAGCAAAATCATAAATTTTTTTGAAAAGGATTAGAAAACAAAATTTTTAACTTATAAACTTGCCATTTAAAATTCAAAATTGGATTTATTATAAAAAAAATTAATCAATCCAATTTTTTTTTTTTTTTTGCTCAACACGCATAATCAATAATATAATGAAATAATTTAGTAAAAACTTTAACTTAGCATCAAATAAACTCTCGTAAAATAAATAATAAAAATCTCATAATGTTCCCTCGCCAAATAGCCTCACTAAAATCAATTAATCCTAAATTAGACTTTCGTGTCCGATGGCCACGGAGTGGAACTCTGGTGCTCGGTGCCACAGGTTTCGAGTTCAAGTCCCAGGGAGCCAAGCATGTTTGTAATGTTTCGAAATCCACTTTAAACCGTAGATCGGTTTAATGTGAAGTTGCTTAGGCCTGACAATCTTACCCCGTAAAAAGAAAAAAATCTGTCTCGGAAATTTGCCAATAGGCAGAAAAAAGAAGAAGTTAGCTTGTTAGCTCCTCCCACATAAAAAAAAGGACATTTGATTATTAAATAAAATTATCTTATGCCTAGAAAACAAAATTAAACTCCCACAAAATTCCACTTTCTCTTTCTGTTAATACAATTGTGCTTTTCATTACCAGTTTGCAAGGCATTTGACGAATGAAAAGATTGAATTACTGGAAAAAGATCTCAAATTTAGAAAAACCTACTAAGACTTTATAATTATTTCTATTTGACTACATTGGAGTTAAAAGAATAATATTTTTATTTAGATTTGCAATCTTTTGTCTTATTGACTTTCCCTTGTATTTTGACTTAATTACACCAAAAAATGAGTTATTTATATTCTTAAGCCGAATATTGTATTTAAGTATTTTAAAAATTATTTCAAAATCAATGTTTTTAAATTATTCAATTTTTTTATATAAGTTAAGCTAAACTGTAGAAAAAACATAGAAATTACTTTATAATAAACTCATTTACATTAGTAAATGAAATTAATTCATTTAATAATAGTATAATTTATAAATATAATTATAAATATTTTAATAAAAATTTAAAAAAATATATTTTACCATTATATATAAAATACAATACTTTTTCTTCATTGGCGTAACAGCCCTATAGTGTGCCTATCGACATATTTCGAGACAGGGGATGTTTTTTTCGGGGTAGGGTTATTAGCTCTACACCCAACAGTCATATTTGACCATGGGGCCCGAATGGTCGAGTGTCTAGTGCTCTACTTCGGTGTCACAAGTTTCGGGTTCGAGTCCCGGTGGGTCCATGGATGTTTGTAGTGGTTCGGAATCGTAGGTCCCGGACTCATATGACTGTAAGAGCGCCACAGAGCCTTGTCTAACTTTTCATCCCCACATCATTCCCAAGCTGTATAGAGGCAACTCAGTTCTAGACACACTGATGTGGTGTGGTTTAGTAGTAGTAGTGGAAGTCATAGTAGACCGGGACCTACTGTTTAAAATGGCTTCCGAAACCACTACAAACCTCCATGGCACTGCCGAGACTTGAACCCGAAGTCTGCAGCATCGTGCGCCAGAGAACTAGTCATTCAACCATCATGCCCGAAAGTATAGTCTTACATAATACAATTTTTTAAACTACAATAGTTTGCAATATTTTTTAATGCAATCTTAAATGCAAATATATAAATAATATACTTAAATGCAAATATATAAATAATATAATTGTTTTTAAAAGTACAATTTTTAATTTATTTTAATTTAATTTTTTTTTTTTTTTAATTTAACTTCTATGAGTGTTAGACAAAGTCTAATTTTTTTCAAATAACATTACTAGAATTCGTTTTTTAAAAGATTTAAATAAAAATATGATATAGTTTAAAAATTATTTCAGAAATTGCATTTTGAAATTTATTTAACAGTTGATAAATTAAGTATATATTTTTTATATTATATATTAAATTTTTTTATTTTTATATTATATATTAAATATCTTATATTTTTTACTTATATATTTAATTTTCTTTAAATTCAGGAATGAAGTTTTAGAAGAGGATCCCCTCAATCCAGACAGCTTTACTCATATGAGTTGGAAACTGGTTGTGTGCTTACTGATCACGTGGATACTGGTCTACATTTCTGTGGTTCAGGGAACGGATTCTCTCGGAAAGGTAGTACGACTTTAAATCAAAAAATAATAATTAGAATAATGAAGCTCATACTTTAAATAATATTTTTCATTTTTATAATTTGAAATTTATATATTTATTAAAATAACATGAAAAAAAACTGAAATCTACTCGGTAAATTTCAACTTTTCATGTGTTAATATTTGAGAACGGATGAATAAACTAAAGAACACAACAATGTTTAATAATGCCAGAGATATATGAAGCAATTGATTGGAATACTACAAGAATGGCTAAACTCAATAGCCATGAATATAGCAATGTTGGATAGATCAAGAACTTAAAGAAGAATGATTTGTTCAAGAATCTCTAAAAGAATATACAAAAGTAAGATAAATGTAGTCGTAAATGAAGAATGAAGTATTCCCAATTCTACATGAAATTTTGTCACTTTCAATAGCCAAAAAAATATATCAATTAAAACTTCTAGGCATAAAGGAAGAATGAAGTATTCCAAATACAATAAGAAGCATTTTACAGCTCAATAGGCATGAGAAAATGCCAAAAGTGATAAATATGAAACTTCAAAAAAAAAAAAAAAAAAAGGAATTGATCAACGCATTACGAGTACTTATAGCCATTGGATATACAAATGTTTAAAATCCCAAACCAAAACATGAAAGGTGTTTCAAAGCCATACTACAAAACACTTCAATCAAAAGCCAAATTCTCCAGAAAATTCCTTAAGATTAACATTATTCATGAATCATTTCAAGAGTTAAGGGGCCCAAAGTACCATTTTCCACCAAAATTTGCAAGGGAGTTTCATTTGCTTGACCTTCATTTTCGGATAACGTCACTGCCCAGTAACCAAGATAACATCATGTTCACACATTACAATAATAAATAGATTTAAAGATGTCTGTTGTGTTTAACTAAATTAGAATAAAAATAGTTCTACTTAAAAGATGTATTAGCCCATTAAAATACATCTTTATTTAATGATTGAAAATTAAAATGTTTACACTGAAATTATATTATTTATCAAATAATCTTTTAAAATTCTTAACATCACGTGTAAAACAAGTAACATAAAAAAAAAAATTTTTTTTAAGACAATTCCTACTTTTTTCACTATGTTGCATAAAAGTCCTTTATATTCTAGCATGGTACTTAAGACAGGTTTCGAATAGCCGTTATTTTTAACCACTTTTGCTTAATACATAACTCCTTTGTAATAAGAGACGTTTGAAGTAATGTCATTGCCAATTTAGGCGCGCATTTAGCTTACGATAATTTTTTCCGAAACATTATAGAATTATCACTCTTTATTAGTGGTTATGTTCTAGTTTGGTGAGACAGGTTTCTGATAGCCATTATTTTTAACCATTTTCTTTAATGCACCTTTTTGCTTAATACACTTTTGTTAATACTCCTTTGTACAAGAAGACATTTAAATTAATGCCACTAAATTAAGCTTACAATATTTTTTTTCCAAAATGTTATAGGATTATCACTATTTGTTAGCGGATATATTCTAGTTTGGATATAATACAGGTTTTTTAATAAGTATTATTCTTTTAATCTTTATTGTTTAATTCAAAATTCCTTTGTAATAAAAAGCATTTGAAGTAATACCACCAATTTAGTCGCATATTTAGCTTATAATAAATTTTTCCGAAACATTATCGAAGTCAATTTAAAAGATTGAATGTCTCAAAATGGTTAAGGGCATGTATTTGTATAAATATGTCCTATATTTTTTTAATTGATTTTTATTATAAGTCTGAAAAATTTTAGTAGAAAGCAAGTCTTATCCAAACAAGACAGTTCATTTTTGATACATATTAAAATATGGAAGGAAAATTATAAGGAAGATTCCACTAGCAAAAATTACAAAAATAGATATCGTTTCTTAAACATTAAAGAAACTAGTGACAAAATATGCATAATAGTAGACTGGTAGATTTTTCCTTAACCGTAATAACATTCTTGACAAAAAAAAAAAAAAAGGTGATGTGTTAGATTTAAAAATGTGATAATTTTAAACATCAATTATTTCTTTCTTTCTAAAATGCATTTCCACTAAAAATAAAAAGAGATCAACTAAGTATTAGTAAAAAACATTTATTCTGCCTTATAATATAATATAAAATAATCAATTTTATTTTTTTCATTTAATTTTATAAAAAAAAAGCAAATTTATTTTTCAGAAATTTAAGTAGCTTATTTAATATGCTTGAATCCTGGCAGGGACGGATGGTTATTAGCTGTTCGAAATGCACTTTAAAGTGCAGGTCCCGGTCTATTTAGTCCCCGAGTGCACAAAATGACCGTAGAGCTACAAACCAAACCCTATTTAATATGCTCTATTCATATTTCTTTAATGTTTGAGCAAATATGGTTTCCATTTCAGATGGCCTACTTCACTGCCATATTTCCATATGTCGTCTTGACAGCCTTGTTGATCGTCGCCCTACAGGAGAAGGGCTCGTTTGACGGAATCAAATTCTTTTTCAATCCTGACCTAGAGAAGCTCAAAGAAATAATGGTTTGTCGAAATATAACATATTTTGCGAAATTTATGTGGAAATTAAACAAATACCAGTATCAAATTAAGACTTATTAATTAATTTTGACCGAATCCTACAAATTGAAAAGATTCGATTCGAAACATAGCATTTTAAGGTATTATTTGTAAAATAAATTGGATTACATGTTTACTTACGTAAATCTATTTTAATTTCATCTTTATATATCAATCAATATTTCCATAATAACATGGAATGAATTATACAATAATAATCAACATTATATAAAAAACAGTAATAACCTTCTATATGTAAAACGATAATACAATGAGAACATATCTACTGCTGTATTTAACTCAATACTAATCTGCCTATATAACACAATAATAGCATGCTGTATACAAAATAATTAAAATCTGTTATGTAAAATAGAATAATCTGCTGTATACAACGCAATAATAATAATCTATGTAAAATACAATAATAATCCGATGTGCAAAACATAATAATAATAAAATGTATACAATGTAATAATAATTTGCTAGTAAAACACGATAATAATCTATTATAGACAACACGATAATAATCTGCCATAATAAAATAAAAATATCATCTATTTTTACAGGTGTGGTATAGAGCTTGTGAACAATCATTCTTCTCATTAGCTATTGGTTATGGAAATATAGTTATGATTGCTAGTTATAATAAATTCACAAATAATGTATATAGGTAAGTATTAGAAAATTCTAATCATTCATTATGTCTTTTAAGTCAGAAATACACTGTTAACAAAGGGTTTTACTTTTCGAAAATATAATTGTTGACATATTATTAACTTAGATAAAACATTTGATAATTAAACGCAATTAATTAATAAAATTAAAAACACTTTTTAATCTTTTGATTTGGTTTTTGCCGTTCTACGGTCATTGTGTGCATGCTTTGGGTAAATAGACCGGGACCTACAGTTTAAAATGGATTCCGAATCACTAATAAACATTCACGCCACCGCTAGGATTGGAACCTAAAGCCTGTGAAGCCTGAATGCTGGCCAATTGGCCATAAGACCGCCTGACGTTTTGAAAAAACTTTTTTTAGAAAAAAAAAACTTTGTTTGTCGCTCTACGGTCATCTTCTGTCTCACGTGAGCTTAACAGATCGGGGTCCTACGGTTTAAAAGTGGATTCCGAACCACTACAAACATCCATGGCATGGTCGGGACTCGAACCCGAAAGCCTGTGTTACCGAGCGCTAGCCAAGAATTGATTGATAAATTAAATATCATAAAAATTAAACAGTTTAATAGCATTTATGTGACTTAGAACAGTATTGTTATTTTTGTGACTTGATTAGTACGTTATTGCTTTGTAGGGCAACGGCGTACCGGTTACGGAGTTCCTAGGTGGTTTTAAGAACCACAATACCTCCACATCTTAATTTAGTTAAAACATTAGCATAAAAATGAAGTTGCTTAAAATTAATTTAGAATGCTAATACGTGTATTTTTCAGAGATGCCATCATCATTAGTGTGCTGGATACTTTTACAAATATTTTAGCCGGCTGCGTGATTTTTGCTGTTCTCGGAACTTTATCTTATCAGAAAAATATTCCAATATCTGATGTCGTTAATCACAAAGGTAAGTCAATTAACTGTAAATTGTATTTAATTTAATTAATGTTTCTATTAATAAAAATAGCTTTTATATATTTTTTTTTGTAAGTTGGTATATTATATACCAACTTACAAAAATTGGTTATATATATTAATATATATATATTTTATGTAAGTTGGTAAAACATTATATTCCATAAAAGCATTTAATATTTTACATAAACCCGCCAAAACCAGTTTTGAAATAATTGATTACACTATTTTTAACTATTCACACAACTCCACTCTACTTTTGGGTACTAAAGGATATTTAAGTCAAATGTCTGTAAAACAGCAGAAAATCAAGTAGAACGACTGCTGCCAGATGTTCAACATCGAGGCAGAATGATTGTTGTAAGTTGTAAGATATCACGAAAAAATTTTTGTTGCCAGTTGTACGATATTGCGAAAGGATTATTGTTGCCAAATGTACGATATCACGAAAGAATTGTTGACAGTTGTACGATATCACGAAAAATTGTTTGCAGACGTACGATATCACGAAAGACGGATTCTTGCCAGTTATACGATATCACGAAAGAATTATTGCTGTCAGCCGTACAATACCTCGAAAGAGTGATTCTTGCCAGTTGTACGATTTCATAAAATAATGATTTTTGCCAGTTGTACAATTCACGAAAAGCATGATTCTTGCCAGCCAAACGATATTTTGAAAGAATTATTCTTGCCAGTTGTACGATATCACGAAAGAATTAATGCTGCCAGATGTACGATATCACGAGTGAACACGCGTTTCTTTCAGAATAACACAAGACAACCCAAAATATTCATTTTGGTCCAGAATTAAAAATTAATATTTGAACTAGTGAACTCGGGATGTTCCGACAAGATACAAACATAAAATGCCAGTATGTTGTTTCTCATACCACTTGGTAAACTGCAACATCTAGACCAAGTCTAGGAACCCATGGGGTCCCAAAAAAAAAAAGAGGGAAAGGGGGCAGCTTCTGTGATGGAGCACCTGTAGGTAGAAGTCTGACTTGGCCCCTTGATGCTGACCTTTACGGGCTAGAGTTGTCATTCCTATGCCCAACGCTCCACAGTCATGTTAGACCGGAACCTACTGTTTAGAGTGGATTCGAACCACTACGAACATCCATGACACATCTGAGACTCGAACCTGAAACCTGTGGTACCTAACGCCAGAGCACTAGTCATGCTGCTATTCAGACCCAAAAGTCAGTATTTTCAAGGTAATTTGTCAAAGGCTTATATTTTTGGAAGGATCCTGCAGCATGTTACTAAAACGTTCTTTAGTGTGTTACGAAACATAATGTCTATAAAATAATGTGTAAATGTCTATAAATGTCTAAATGTCTATAAAATAATGTGTAAATGTCTAAATGTCTAAATGTCTATAAAATAATGTGTAAATGTCTAAATGTCTATAAAATAATGTGTAAATGTCTAAATGTCTATAAAATAATGTAATAATTAATAACATAAACTAATGTGTAATAACTAATAATGTAATAACTAATAGTGTAATTAACTAATGTGTAATAACTAGTAACATTTTGTTATTTTTAGATTTAGGATTAGCTTTCGTTATATATCCTCAAGCCTTAGCTGACATCAAAATTGTGCCCCAGTTGTGGTCTCTGTTATTCTTTATTATGCTGTTCACTCTTGGTATAGGAAGTTCAGTACGTAAAAAAATTCGATGCATTTTTTTATTACTTTATTGAATTCTAATTTTAGCTATATTAATGCGTAATGTGTTTACTTAAAAAAAAGATATTTTATACATTTCTTAAATAATATTTTTAGTTTAAATATTATTCTTGTATTTTATCGTATTCATATTAGGAAAGATGCATAATAGGGTTAAATTATGTATATAAGAAATTTTTATTCAATAAATTAAAAAATTTTGTCTGATAAAAATTAGACATTTTGTTTGTAAAATATTTTTTTACTGTCTAATATTATTCTGGAATATTAATAATATCTAAATAGTAAATCTGATTAAACAAATAACATTTCATAAGAATTTTTAATGTGGTTTTGTTGTAATGAGAGAATTATTTAAAATAAATGATGTTGATAGAATAAATAAAATGTTAATTTGTAATTTAAAACTGTATTTTCTAACAAACGAAAAGAATGATTTAAAAATGATTAATTATGAAATATTTAAATGAATGAAAGTGTTATGAAAAATGAATGAAATGAATTTAATGAATGTTAGGGTTATGAAAAATTTAAAATAACGAAAAAAAGAATCTGCAATAAATTTAAAATATCAATACTGTATGGATAAATATTGTTTATCTTTTTAAACAAATACATTATTTTAAAGATTTTTTTGTATATTATTTGTGATTTTTTTTCTTTTTTTCTATTAATAAAAAAAGTCAGTCATTAATCAGTTTTTACATGCATAAAACATTATTTTTGGTTTTAGGTATAATGTCGAGAGAAAATTTTAATATAACGTTAATATTAGATCCATATTAAAAATTTTGCATTATATATATATATATATATATATTTCTATATATACAGGATGATTATAATTAAAGTGCCACTTTCAAAATGCTGTAAAAACAAGAACCACTCGTCACAATGAGTTCAGATTTAAAATGAAGATACTTGAAAAAGGGGGTCAAAAATGTTCCAAAGTGTATGCTGATGACGCTGTAAAGATGACGCTGTAAGCGGCACAAAGAAAGTAATTCAGCTACCAGTGATATTTTGAATCGAAATGACAACGTATTTGGCTTGAGTTGCACATTAAACCCTTTGTAGTGTTCAATGTGCTTGATTTTTTCCGTTTTTTTTTTTTTTTGACGGAAAAAAGGACTTCCAAGTCATTCAACAGTTGTGACACTTTTAATGGAAAGCCTATCCACCACGGCAAGGTCATACCAAATTGGATGGGAAAAATCGGAGGGAATTTTTTTTTCTATGACATACCGTTTCCTCCTTATACAAGTATCTTCAGTTCAAACTCTGAACTTATTGTGAGGGGTGGTTCTTTTTCTTACAGTATTTTGAAAGTGGCACTTCAATTATAATCACCTTGTATATTATATATATATTTCATACAGAAAAAATATTTTTAAATAATATACACATTACATATATTTTTCTTAATTCTTCATCGAATCCCACTTTTGATGTTGTTTCTATGGCATAAAAGTTTTAATTAACAAAATTTGATCACATGTAGTATAATGCACATTTTAATTATAACAATTCAAATTGTGCATATATAGGTCTTTAATAAGGGAATCTTTAATATATAGCTAACTATTAATCATTCACATTAAAATTCTCTTTACAGATGTCTCAAATTGAAACCATACTCACTGTTATCAAAGATAAATTTCCCAGTATGCGTGAGAAAAAAGGATACTTGGCACTGGGGATTTGTATAATGTTCTTCATCCTTGGCTTACCTCTCACAACAAATGTAAGTGCATTTCATCTATTTTGATATTTATCCTGAATTAAAAATGTAATTTTTACAAATTTCTCTTAATACAAAACAGAAATCCTTGTATTTGATCCTATTCATATTAGTAAAGATGAAAATGATGAATAGTGTTATGCATAATGATGAATATAGATACATATAATTAACAGATATTTCTCATAATGCTGAACTGAAATCTTTGTATTTGATCATATCCATATTAGTAAAGGTGAATAATATGTATAATGATGAATATAGATGCATATAATTAACGTATATTTCTCACAAAGCTGAACTGAAATCCTTGTATTTGATCATATTGATGTTAGTAAAGATGAATAATGATGAGTAGGGTTATGCATAATGATGAATATAGATAAATATAATTAACAGATATCAAAATAAAATCATTCAAACAAAAAAATTAGTATGTCAAGCATGTACTAGAAAATTCCTCAACAATGAAAAAAAAACTCGGTGTATGTCAATATTTTATTCTACCCAAATCGTAGTAACCTTTCATCACTATCCATAAGTATAGAACTTCAAAATCTTTTATAACAAGAATTCTATAAAAAAAAAACTCGTTATATTTAAAAAAAATATAAAGAATAAAATGCATGATATACTTTTATTCATAGATTAAAATGGCCAATGTGAAAAGTATTTTTCTGTATTGTATTTTTTTACTCATTGAATCTCATTCGATGTAGTATGAATAATGAATGTTATCAACAAAAAAAAAAAAGATAGTCTTTTTTTTTTTTTTTTTTTTTTTCATTTTAAAATGTTTGTTTCTAATGAGTTCAATAGACACAATATCGAGTGCGATTCAAATAATGAAAACGTTGTATTCAGATATAAAGGTTAAATCATATCTTATACTTTATGTTAGTTACATACCAACTTTTTCTCAAAGTATATGGATTCTTTTTTAAAATCATGCACAAGCACAGTGATAAAAGGGAAAAAAAACCTTCAGTAGCTGGCAGTAAGATCTCCATGATGTTTACGAATTAAGATTTATAAAGTAAGTATGAAGAAATCTAATGTAAGATCTCCATAATGTTTATGAATTAAGATTAGTAAAGTGATTTTGAAAAATATAATAATAGTAAAGTGATTATGAATAGTAAAGTGATTATGAAAAAAAGCTAATGTGCGATCTAATGTATATTGAACTTGATATTCTTATAATAAAATGCAATATAAAGATTTTTCTTCTCTGTATCTGTTTTGAACATGTTTTAAGGAAATACTTACGAAAATAATAAATTCTTGACAGGTTGGACAACATATTCTACAGCTGCTTAATAACTATGGAGTCGGTGCAGCAGTCTATGTATATGCAACTCTGACTGTGATAGGAATAACTTGGATATATGGTAAGTATTCTCGTTTACTTTTATCAGAAGTAATTGAAATAATTTATCATTATGCGAATACTATTAAACATTATTAGCATACACCAACCTTTGTTCATTCTCTGCAAATTATGTAAACTTTTGTAGCCTTTTTTTTTTTATTTTCAATGGCAAGAAAAAATGATAAGCTCATGCCAGATTAAAAAAAAAGTGTAAAACACACATAAGAAAAAAAAGGCAAATCACAGAAAACAATCAATGCCTTATCAGCAAATTTCTAGCACTCCAATATCTTTTCAACTCGGAGTCCCCTTCAAGATCAAACATCCTGCTATAGCGTGGCTATCCAGGATCTCGTCGTTCCCACAAAGCGGGCAATTTGGGCTACCAAAAGTGCCAGATGCAGATGCTACAGATGACTAGCCAAGCAGTCATGGCTCACCACAAGTCTAAATTCCGCGATAACTTTTTCACGAGGTTTGTCCGACATACCCTGTCCCAAAATGTTCCTCCAACTCCTCGACGTTTGGTTCGTCGCTCTACTGTCATTTTGTGCACACTTTGGGCTAATTAGACTAGAACCTACAGTTTAACGAGGATTCCGGGCACCAAACAAGCATCCATGCCACTGCCAGGATTTGAGCCTGTGGTACCGAAGGCCAAAGCGCTAGCCATTTAGCCATCAAACCGCTAACTCCTGGAGGAGATACGTGCAGTGAGCAATGCCTTCCATCTAAATCTCATTTGATTTTTGATATAAATTCTAATGAAAAGAAATGAGTTGTAAGTATTTGGCTGTTGGACTATCTGTGTGTCCTTCTTAGCCAGCAAATTTGCCTGATCATTATCTAAAATGTCACTGTGTCCAGGGATCCCCGAAAGGGCAATATGTCGCCCCTCTTTCCTCAATCCTTCTTTCGTAGGTAGAAGTCTGATTAGGCTCCGTGACACTCTATAGTCTTATGAGACAGGGACCTACGGCTTAAATTGGTTTCAGAACCACTACAAACATCCATGTCACAGCCGAGACTCGAACCCGTAGATGTAGAATCGAGCTCTAGACACTCGGCCATTCACTCCCATGGCAACCCTGGAATTCGACAGTAAACCCACCTTGTTGCAAAAGCATATGGGGAAAAATCTATTATAGCATAATCTTATTATATGAATAAAACTTCCTAAAACTGCCAATCTTTATTTGAATATCTAAATCATATCAAAATACTTTACTAAAATATAGTATTATTTAAATTAAAACAAATGATATTAGAGATTTTCCTTCCTATAACATTTTAATTTAATCACCACAGACTTACTAAATAAAAAAATTGCAAAGTTTTTAGTTATTTTTTTTTTAGTTTTAATTATTTTTGTAGTTAGCATTTTTTAGTTTTTTGTTATTTTAAAAAATTGAAAAGTTTTTAGTTATTTTTCCACTTACATGTAAGCTGGTCATACTTACTTGAGATGAAAATTTGATATTATTGTGTTATAAATGAAATGGAGGTTATATTGAATTCAAGAACAAGCATACATGTATACATACATACATGAATGTATTGTAGCATTTTCCCACAAGAAGAATTGTAGTATTCCTTTCCCACGAGAGAGGAATGCATATTTTTCAACAAGTACTTAATAACAACCCATCAATCAAATTTGGCAGCAGATAAGCAGTGTTGTGGATAATTATATTAAAATGCAATTAGTGTTTTGTACAAATGAGAACAACCTGTCACTGAATCTAATAGCAGATAATTAGTGTTATGAATAAGGAGACCTCATGAAATTAGCGATTGTCTGTGCGACCTTCACAGGTCGAAATAATTACAGATGGAATATGGACTACACCATTGGTGATAGACCATGGGCTGAGGAAGTGTCCATTCCAATGAGAAGTGAGGGAAGCTAATCTCCCCCTCCTCTCCTGTTCACGGATTTTCTTAAAAGCAGGTTTTGGAGAAGAAAAGAGAAACTTCTATGAAGAACCGACAAGAAGTTCTTTTTCTCTGAAGTGATTGAATAGGCAGGAATTTTCGCCTGTTTCCAAAGTGGTCCCTTGTGGTTTTGTATATCACGCAGTGTGATAATTAAGGTCTGTCGCAGACCACGTATTTTTAGATTCTACGTAGACTCGAGAACTCTGAAAATCTCTAATACTGGAGTGAACTGCATTTGTGATTTAATCGTGCATTTGGGAATCTAATTTAAATCTTTAATTTTCATTTTTGTAAATAATAAATTATAATAATTCAGAGTTCAGTTGAGTGTCTGAGCGTGTGTGTGTGTATATAATATATATATATGCTTGAAAATAAAAAATTAATGTGTTCCCATGATCCTCAAGGGATCCCTCTTCTTAAAGTCATTATAGGTCTAATATAGACAGAGACGTTACAACATACATGCATGAATATATCATGAAGTATGCTTGTATTCATGAATGTATGCCTCGTAAGAGTTCTAGCATATTAATCATCGGGGTTATTTATAAATTCCATTAAAATTTTAGAATATGTAGAAGACTATAGCAAAACCTCTGTCTGTTGAAATATTCTTTTAAAATATATTTCAATCTTAAAGGTCTTCATTCAAGTCTTAAGTCGAAATTTTTATTTCAAAGATCAAGCCTTTAGCTTTCGAAAACAGTTTTAAATTCCTTCTTGAGTCTTTAGAAGTGAAGACACAAATTTAATCACGAATTTTTATGGTGCTGAAATCATGAACTAAAAATTTTAAATTTGAATTATTGAAAAACTGTATTTTTTGCCAAACTTTTAACAAAATATATTCTTGTATATGTTTTAATTTTCGTATTTTCAATGCTTACAAATTAATTTAATAAAAATATTCATATGTATATTTTAATTTTCGTATTTTTCAATACTTTATAACCTAATTAACAAAAATATTCATATTTTAATTTTCATATTAACAATGTTTTATAACACAATTTAACAAAAACTATTCATGTGCATATGTAATTTTTGGCACAGTTTTATAACCTAATTTATCAAAAAATATTGTGTTTATTTAAATTTGTATCAATACTTTATAACTTTATTTAACAAAAATATTCATGGAAATTTTTATGAAAATTTTCATGTGTAATATTTTTTAATTTTTTTTAACAATTTAACAAAAAATATTCATGTTGCATTTATTTTTCATTTTTTAATTTTTTGTAACCCGTTGAATTTATTTTCATATTTTTTAATTTTTTTGTAACCCAATTTAACAAAAAATATTCATGTTGCATTTATTTTTTATTTTGAATTTTTTTGTAATTTAACAAAAATATTCATGTTGCATTTATTTTTCATATTTTTTAATTTTTTTAACCCAATTTAACAAAAAATATTCATGTTGCATTTATTTTTCATATTTTTAATTTTTTGTAACCCGTTGAATTTATTTTTCATATTTTTTTAATTTTTTTTGTAACCAATTTAACAAAAAATATTCATGTTGCATTTATTTTTCATATTTTTTGAATTTTTGTAACCCAATTTAACAAAAAATATTCATGTTGCATTTATTTTTCATATTTTTGAATTTTTTGTAACCCAATTTAACAAAAAATAATCATGTTGCATTTATTTTCATATTTTTGAATTTTTTTGTAACCCAATTTAACAAAAAATAATCATGTTGCATTTATTTTTCATATTTTTGAATTTTTGTAACCCAATTAAACAAAAAATATTCATGTTGCATTTATTTTTCATATTTTTTTTTTTGTAACCCAATTTAACAAAAAATTTTCATGTTGCATTTATTTTTCATATTTTTGAATTTTTTGTAACCCAATTTAACAAAAAATATTGATGTGTATATTTACAGTATAATAATCACGACAGAGAGTATAATCTCAATGAATAATGTTCTTGTCGAAAAACAATGAACTCTGCAATATTACAATCTCAATAAGGCAATGAGGATTATTTTAACAGATTAAATTATTAGACTTATTTTGAAAGACATGTGTTGTAATAAAATATTATTTTATTTCAAAGGAATACGAAATTTTTCAAATGACGTCGGCTTCATGCTGGGTTCGGCTCCTGGTATTTTCTGGAAAACAACATGGACATTTACAGCACCTATAGCGCTTATAGTAAGTACTTTTTTTTTCATTAAATTACAAAAAGAGTATCTTTAAAAAAATAATGCACTGTATATCAACCATATATAAATATCTACAACAGAACAACTGTATATAAAAACAAAAACAACATAAATTCATTTTATATGTGGAATTTATAACGAATAATTAAAAACAGTTAATTATTTTTATTTAGAATTATAGTATATAACTTAAATTCAAAACATAAGTTATAAAAGTCTGTAAGTCTAATAATCTATCTATTAATAATCTATCTAAGGCCAAAGCCGTTTGCCTAATGGCAGATTCCGAATCCTCAGATGTTTTTCTTTTTTATGTGGTTAGTGTTGTCAGCCCTAGGCCTAACATACAACAGTCATATTAGACCGTGACCTACAATTTAAAGGGAATTCAGAACCATTACAAACATCCATGACACCGCCGAGACTCGAACTCGAAACCTGTGGTACCGAGCTCTAGCCAATCGGCCACCAGGCCCCTCTGGACTATGTAGGTCAGATATAGTTTAAAGTGGATTTCGAACCACTAAGATAGATAGGTAGGTAAAATAGGATAGATAGGTAGATTGATAGATAGATTATTAATAGATAGATTATTAATAGATAGATTATTAATAGATTAAAAATAGATTAAAAATAGATTATATTTAACTGTCTAATTAAAAATCGATCTAATAATCTATCGACGCTAGGATAGAGGGGTTTAAAGTGGATTTCGAACCTCTACAAACATGCACGACATCGCCGGGACTCGAGCCCGAAACTTCAATCGAAACTCAGTCCCTCAGCCATTCGAGCCTAATATGTAGTCTACTCGCATACATCTCTGTCAAATCAATTTGGCTACACAAATCGGCGATTGTAAAAGCACCAAGTAACTTAATTTTCAATCTCCTTTTTCTTTCAGGTGATATTCATCTACGGCCACATCCCTACAGGAGAAGAGGCAGATAAATTACCTCTATGGGCAGAAATTGCAGGTTGGCTCCTTGCAGCCGTGGCTATTCTTCAGATTCCCATTTGGGCAGTGCATGTGATTGGTAGAAACCCACATAAATCTATTCGGGATGTAAGTATTCTCGCTTCATTATAGCCACTAATGAGTTTATAATGATACTGAATCTGAAATACATGATTATGAACAATTTGCTGTGGTTTTCTTATCCGACTTGGTAGAAAGCTAGACTAAGCCCACTAACCCGTATCGACTTATGGTTGAAGGGAAAGGGAGCAGGTTCTGTTGTGATGGAGCACCCGTAGGTAGAAGTCTGACTTGGCTCCGTGTCGCTTTTGCAGTAATATCTGTCCGGTACTTACGGTTTATCCCTTTGCACTCGAGAGCTCCGGAGCGGAGCCATTTAAATTAGTTCATTATTAAATTATTTATTATTTTCCTAAGATCGTATTCACATGTAAGTTTGATATGCGCATTAAAAGAAACCCATTATTTATAGTGTTATTTGCATTGTCTCCGCAGCGGAGCCCTCGAGCTTGAAGACAGATTTTAAATGGCTGCGCTCCGGATCCCTCGAGTGCAAGGGTTAAAAGGGGGATTCAGAACCATTACAAACATTCATGGCAAAACCCGACTTGAACCCAAAGCCTTTGGCACCGAGAGCTAGACACTCGACCATCAGAGGGATTAATTTATTAATAGAATAATTTTAGGCATAGATTGATCTAATTTATTAATAGATTGATCCCTTCAGGCCCCGGATGAACAAGCTAATTATGTATTTCTGATTATTATGTTATCAAACAAGCGATGATCAGCCAACCTGCTGGAATTTCCCATAAATTAATTACGTTGATGATGGTAGATAACGTATTTGCACATCTTTCCTAAAAGCTTTCAATGTTCGACATATTCTTAGCTTATCATCAGCATGATCAATCGGAAACTTTATATTGCTAACTACATGCAAATCCCAAACAATTTTGATGTTTAAGTCACTGTTGGTTCTCTGGCATATTCAATTAAATGTAGTGGCATTCAAATGGGTCTTTTACTCTCAAC
This sequence comes from Caerostris extrusa, assembly GCA_021605095.1. Classification (NCBI taxonomy): domain Eukaryota; kingdom Metazoa; phylum Arthropoda; class Arachnida; order Araneae; family Araneidae; genus Caerostris; species Caerostris extrusa. The sequence continues at coordinate 41,653 of BPLR01011396.1, read as the reverse complement.
GCTCATATATTAAAGTGATCGCTAAATATTCCATCTAATTTGTCCAACTGGATTCCTCACTCAGATGGATGGCCACCTGAGCCAAAGATTATTTGTCCTCTCCCGGATTATTTATTTATGCTATGTGCTGTCATTTCACTTACTCTCATCTGCATTTGAAAAGGAAAAGCCTCAAATTTCGAACTGTTTCTAAAATTGAATGATCCAGATGTCAAAAACTTATTGCTTGCCCTCTATCGAAGGGTCTATTGTGATTTTGCCCATACTTCTTACAGTCACTTAGAAAAGGATGTAATAAGGTATTCAATAGGTTATATGTTCGAAACAAAACATGGTCAGCTTACAACACGAAAATAGCAGTTGTCCCGAAATAACCGCATTGTGGTGTGATTATTTGCCCTTTCCCCAGTTATTTTTACGCTGTGTACTGTCATCTCTACCTTGACACTGCGAAAAGGGAAAATGCCCAATTCTCAAACTGCTTCTAAAATTGAATGGTCCAAATCTCGAACATAAGTAAAAAGTCATAGATTAATGTATCGAACTCTTCGGCTTAACTAAAATGGATGGCTTTGCATTAATATCCAAGATTTTTATATATTAGCTAAAAAGTACTTTGTATCGAGTTAGTTGTTATGAATACCATATTTATTAACTATCTACGACATACTTTTCTCCTGCAAAATACTGCAGAATAGTTTCTTATGGTGTATATATATGCATACTCGTACACACACACACATGCAACTTTATATATATATATATAATTCTTCTGTACATGTGTTTGTCACTGAACTTCTCCTAAGCGGCTGGCCCGAATTGGATGAAATTGTGTGTGTGTGTGTTTGAGTGGGTCCCTGGAGGATTTGATTTACAATTGACCCGGTAGATGGAGCTGCGTCCGATTCCTGAAAAAAAATATTTTCAAGGCAGGACAATGTCTGCCGGGCCCTCTAGTATATAAATATATATATATATTTATTTAATAAAAGTAAAATCTGGTGCTAAACTAGGAACCAAGTAAGGAAATGAGGCGCAATAGAGAATGTTAAGCTTTATAAATAGTCTATGTACGTATTTCTTATAAGCACTTTGTTTTCAGGTATTTAAGTAGCAAATGATGTTTAAATTATTTTATACACTCCAATTAATATGCAGGTAAGAAGAGGAATTTTTGTGGGGACGTATTTATAAGTTTCTTTCTAGTATGGAAAATCTATTTGATATAATGCTAATTCAAAGATTAGGAATAAAATAAGTATGCGTACCAAAGTACTACTATATATGTGTGTGTGTGTTAGTTTTTCAGAATTATAATTAAATATCCTTATAATATTTTTTCCAGAAAATCTTGAGCAGTTTCAGGCCAACAGCGGATTGGGGTCCAGCAGACCCTGACGACAAAGCAAGGTGGCTGGAAATGAAAAAATCCCCGAAGGCCTTCAAAGCCAAGCAAAGCGAAGTCACTGTGGTATCTGCAGTTTACAACGAGTCCTTCCAAGATGACGATATATATTGAACAAGACTGTAATTTTTCATTTCATTGTACATAGTGTAAAATTTATAGATGACGTTATTTAGATGCTTTCATAAAATTCTAATTTATTTTCAGATGCTATAAATATCTTTCATTTTTTTTCTCCTCTAAATTCAAGGCTTTTACGTCTCTGTTGAAGTATCCTAAATTTCGGTTTTTGTCATGTAAATGTGTATCATTAACATATTTGTTAGTCATATTGGCTATTATATTGTTAGCCATACACTAAAAATTGGTTTTAGTCATGTAAATGTATATCGGTATCGTATTTGGTAGCCATAGTAGCTTATATTGGCTGTTAGATTGTTAGCCATATTCTAAAAATTGTTGCCGTGTAAATGTGTATCAGTATCGAATTTGTTAGCTATATTGTCTTATATTGGCTATTATATTGTTAGTCATACCCTAAAAATTGGTTTTTTTTTTTTTTTCATGTAAATGTGTATCAGTATCGTATTTATTAGCCACATTGACTTCAGCTTAATATAATAACCAATATTGTTAGCCACGCCCTAAAAATTGGGTTTTGTCCTGTAAATGTGTATCAATATCGAATTTGTTAGCCATATTGGCTTACATTGGCTATTATATTGTTGGTCATACCCTAAAAATTGGTTTTTTTTCATGTAAAGTGTATCAGTATCGTATTTGTGTAGCCACATTTGACTTCCAGCTTTATATAATAGCCAATATTGTTAGCCACGCCCTAAAAATTGGGTTTGTCCTTGTAAATGTGTATCAATATTAAAACTTTGTTAGCCATATTGGCTTACATTGGCTATTATATTGTTGGTCATACCCTAAAAATTGGTTTTTTTTTTTCATGTAAATGTGTATCAGTATCGTATTTGTTAGCCACATTGACTTCAGCTTAATATAATAGCCAATATTGTTAGCCACGCCCTAAAAGTTGGTTTTTGTTCTGTAAATGTGTATCAATATTGAACTTGTTAGCTATATTGGCTATTATATTGTTGGCCATACCCCAAAAATTGTTTTTGTCATGTACATGTGTATCGGTATCGTATTTGTTAGCCACATTGACTAGTATATTGTTAGCCCTATCCTAAAAAATATTTTCAGTCATGTAAATGTGTATCAGTATCGTATTTGTTAGCCATATTTGAAACTAAAATTATCACTTCAAAAAATTAATGTGAGGATATTAACGTCCACTCGTTTAACTATTACTGGAACTTCAAATAATATTTAATGTAATTAATGATATAAATGCTTTAAATCAGTTCTTACTATAAAGCTACTTAGATTTAAATTATTAAAAACCAAAATAGGATGCAGTTGTGGTGAATTTATGGCAATATGACGTATGAAAGACGTAGCAAAATCAATTGTGACATAGCGAATGATTTATAACAGGATGACATTATGGCAAGGTTCTATAATTTTCATAGATTTCAGTTTTAATACATTCCTTAATATATTTTATTTTAGTGTCACAATTACACAATGTAAGCATAACTGTTTAAAAAAACCAGTTTTAGTAGCTGTTATAATAAACAATTAAAAAAACTGCCTCTATCTATAGCCCATGGCATTCATGACTCTTTGTCTTGCATTAATTTTTAAGCAAGGTAGTTTTTTTTAATTTAATTTTTTATTATTATTCTGTTCCAAAGTATAGTAATTATGTAAATATAAAAATTAATTATTGCAATAAATTATATAATTTACAGGGAGCACTATAATTACAGCATTTTATTATCCATTACAGTAAGCAGAACTAGAGAAATTATGGGAGCTTTCTCTTTTATCAATAATATAAGAATTGAAAACAAATGTTGCAGACCTCAACCTCAAAATAAACCAATTAAATAAATTAAAATAATTAATTAATTACAATAGTTAAAGTCTACTGCATTAATCAATTGTTTACCTGGTATGGTAATTAAGGTCTATTGTATTGATCAAAAGATTTTTCTGTTATCAAAAGGATTTCTCTACGTCTTATTATTTGTTTTTGGTCTGTTTTTCTTCATGATGTATATAATTGTAGGTTGATTACAAAATTTCTTTGTTTTGTACATTAAAATATTGATTATATTAATTATTTACTTTTCGATTTAATTCAAAATAAAAAACAAAAAAGAACGTTCATAGATAATTAATACCAAAGAACGACCTTAATACGTTAAAATGATAAACCGTTAATACCAAAGGATATCATCATCAAATATTTCAAATTTATTAATTATTTACTTTTCGATTTAATTCAAAATATAGAAAACAATAAAGAAAACGTAATTCCAAAAAGAACGACCCTCAATTCTAATAATATCAAAAAAAGGATATCTACCGTTTTCAATATTTACTTTTGAAATTCAAAATATAGAAAACAAAAAAGAACGTTCATAAACCGTTAATACCAAAGGATAAACGTATATCATATATCATCAAAAATATATTAATTTTATTAATTATTTACTTTTGATTTAATTCATAATAAAGAAAACAATAAAGAACGTTCATAACTAATAATACCAAAAAAATAACGACCTTCAATACCTTTTAAAGTGATAAACCGTTAATACCAAAGGATATCATCATCAAATATATTAATTTTATTAATTATTTGCTTTCCGATTTAATTCAAAATATAAAAACAATAAAGAACGTTCATAACTAATTAATACCAAAGAACGACCATTAATACCTTTAAACTGATAAACCATTAATACCAAAGGACATCATCATATATCATCAATAAATGTATTGATTTTATTAATTATTTACTTTTCGATTTAATTTATAACATGATCATCAAGGGCGCAATAGCCCCATGGTGGGCTAAGGATAAGGAATCGTGAGAGGTTTTCTTTTACGGGGTAGAGTTGTCAGTCCTACGCCCAACGCTCTACAGTCATGCGAGACTGCGACCTACTGTTTAAAGTGGATTCCGAACCACTAAAAACATCCAAAGCACAGCCGGGAACCCGAAACCTGTGGTACAGAGCGCCAGCCACTCGGTCATTCAGGATCTTAATTCATAATAAAGAACAATAAAGAAAGTTCATAAAGAATTCAACCGTTAATACAGCTACACTAAAGAACACTAAAGAAATCCTCTTCTTGCTAATGTTTATATTTTTAAAGAAAAATTTGATAAATATTCGTGTTGCGTAAATCATTATATTATGAAAATAAGTTCATAAAAACGTTTTTTTTTCTTTAATAATTTAAGTACGCGTGATAAATGTACAGAAGTGTTTATTGATACATTCAAATAAATAACACAAAGACAACAGGACAAATGTTATATACATGTCTACGTGAAAACAGAAGGAATGCTTCCTGGAAAAGAAAAGACAGCCAAACGTTTAACCTGTGGAGTAAAAGTATGATTAAGTGAGCTATAGAAGAGTTATTGTCATTCCAGGTTTGACAGCATCTTCACCTCCTGCTGGGCAAGCAGATGTTGTCATAAACTACCTAAATTAATTGAGAAACACAGCATTTAATTCAATACAATAAAAAAATTCAAAAGTCAAGTTAAACAAGATCTAATTTCCTTAATTTAATGAAAGGCCTTAATAACTTTTCAATGAAAAAGTTTTATTTGCTTAAAGCTCATAATTTTAATGTCCTACTTTTTTTTTAAAGCTAAAAAGCTAGATTAAAAGAAAGATTTGTCAATACGTTATTCATACTAATGTTGCTGAAATCTCATACATATTCTGACATATACACTGAAGTGACAAAAGTCATGGGATACCTCTTAATATCGTGTATCCTTTCGCCCAGCATGCAGCAACTCGACTATGGCATGGACTCAACAAGTCGTTGGAAGTCTTCTGCAGGAATATTGAGCCATGCTGTCTCGATAGACGTCCATAATTGTGAAAGCGTTGATGGTGACAGCCAAACAGACCTTCGATGATGTCCCATAAATGCTCGATGGGATTCATGTCGGGCGATCTAGGTGGCCAGATCATTCGTTGAGCCCAGAATGTTCTTCAAACCAATCGAGAACAGTTGTGGCCCGGTGACATGGCGCATTGTCATCCATAAAAATCCCATCGTTGTTTGGGTACATGAAGTTCATGAATGGCTGCAAGTGATCTCCTAGCTGAACATAAGCATTTCCAGTCAATGTTCGTCCAGTCGCACCAGAGAACCAAGTCCATTCCATAAAAACAGCCCACACCATTACGGAGCCACCACCAGCTTGAACAGGGCCTTGCTAACAGTTTGGGTCCATGGCTTCGTGGGGTCTGCGCCACACTCGAACCCTATCATCAGCTCTTACCAACTGAAATCGTGACTCATCGGACCAGGCCACGGTTTTCCATTCATCTAGGGACCAACCGATATGCTCACGTGCCCACGAGTCGCTGCAAGCGATGTCGTTCTGTCAGTAAAGGCACTCGAGTCGGTCTTCTGCTGGAATAGCCCAAGAAAGCCAAATTTCTCCGCACAGTTCTAACAGACAAGTCCCTTGTACGTCCCACATTGATTTCTGTGGTTATTTGACGCAGTGTTGCTTGTCTGATAGAATTTACGACTCTTTGCAGACGTCGGCAGTCTCGGTCGTTAATGCAGGCGGTCGACCACTGCGCTGCCCATGGTGGGATGTTATGCCTGAAATGTCATACTCTCGGCACACTCTGACACAGTGGATCTGGGAATGTTGAATTCCCTAACGATTTCCGAAATGGCATGACCCATGCGTCTAGCTCCAACTAACATTCCGCGTTCAAAGTCTGTTAATTCCCGTCGTGCGGTCATCATCACGTCAAAACCTCTTCACATGAATAACTTGAACAGAAATGAAAGCTCTGCGAAAGCACTGCGCATTTATACCTGTTCTACGCGATGCTACTGCCATCTGAAAATTTGCATATTGCTATCCCATGACTTTTGTCACTTCAGTGTATAAATTTATTTTTATTTGAAAGACTTAGTTAACTTAAATCTATGATGAATATTATACTATTGTGAGACCTCGGAAATGCAATGGTCTAATTCAAGTTTACGCATGTAAGGTCTATGTTAATATGCATTTAAATGGTAACATGCGCACAAGTTCAAAAATGAAGTGAAAACTTTTTGCGGCAGCAGACCAAACGCAAATATCGTATATCCAAAATTGATATATCTACGAATATAAAGGGCGAAATTGTAAACCTTGTACCCCACATAAGATATTACTCCCCAAGGCTTTTTTAGGTTATGTCACTGTGACTTGAAACAAGATACTGGATTTAACTAATCTAAAGCTCAGGAGTTCTGATACTATTGCCACTGTTGATGAGGGTATGCTACTACGAGCATGTCAAGAAATCAATGATTTGCACGTCAAGATTGCCTGATTTGCACCTTGATGTGCAAATCAGGGAACTCATATAGTATAAAAATCATGGAATCATTATACCAATATAGCATAAAAATCATGGTATCTGTATATCCATGCATCATGATACCCATATAGTGTAATATTATGGTATCAGGATATCCATATAGTATCAAGACACCCATATAGGAAAAAGCATGGCATCATGATACCTAAACTCATGTTTGTGAAAATTGCAACACCATGAAGGACTTACGCGAGTGAGCTGAAATTTTCAGAAAATGCAAATTAGCGTATGATAAGCAAATGATTAGAATTTTAAATCCGTAGCAAGCATGCGTATGCTGAGCAGCGCTCTCGAACGGCGGATGGATCCGCATAAATAGACGGCTGTAGCGAGGCGTGTATGGTTATCGGCGGTTATCTGCTAGTGGTAAACGTTAGCTCAATCATTACTTATGCCTCTTCGATGAAAGAGAGCGAGATTTGAACAATTTACAGAGTTTGAACGGGGAGAATCATCGGCCTTCGTGAAGCTGGATTGTCTTATCGTGCAGTAGCAGCTCGTGTGCAGCGTAACAGCAGCACAGTGATGCGTCTTTGGAAGCAGTGGACGGACGAGTGTCGGACATTACTCGGAAATCCGGGAGTGGACCCCGAAATGTGACGTCAGCTCGCGATGATAGACACCTGGTCCGCATGGCACTGACGGACCGTACAGCTTCCTCTAGACAATTGGCAGCACAGTGGTCAATAGCTACAGGTGTTTCATTGTGTGCTTCATCATTATTAGACGTCTGCTGTAGCGTGGACAGCGCGCAAGGACTCCTTTATACAGGATCCCTCTCACGCTAAACCATCGTCGCCTGGGGCTACAATGGGCCGCTCAGCATAGAGACTGGCTTGCTGATTGGCAGTCATGTCGTGTTTTCTGACGAATCCCGCTTTAATTTGTGGTACCATGATGGCCGCATTCGTGTCAGACGCTATGCCGGTGAACGCCACCTTCCGGAGTACATTATCGTACGCCACAGTGGACGAACACCCGGAGTTATGGTCTGGGGTGCCAAAGCATATCATGGACGATCTCAATTGCTAAGAATTGTGGGCAATCTGAACAGCAACCGGTACATCAGTGAAGTTCTACAGCCACAAGCTGTTCCCTTCCTTCAAAGCTTGCCAGGCTCTGTATTTCAACAGGACCATGCCCGCCCTCATATCTCTAGGACTGTTCAATCCTTCTTTGCAACGCGGCAGGTACAGCTTCTTCCTTGGCCTGCGTATTCCCCGATATGTCGCCGATTGAACATGTATGGGATTTCGTTGGTCGGCGTCTCGCTCGTGATCCTCGTCCTGTTGCTTCTGCAGACGAACTTTGGGTGCGCATACAAACAATATGGAATGCTCTTCCTCAGGCAGACATTCAAAATTTGTTTGACTCCATGCTACGTCGTGTAGCAGCACTTATTGCGGCGCGTGGTGGCTGCACAAAATACTGATTCCGATCTCTTGTTATTGTTTGTTTGCTTTCAACATTTAATCATTTATTTGTACCACTACCACACAACTGTGTATTAAATTTCATTCAATTATGACGATTCCTTCATGGTGTTGCAATTTTCACAAACATGAGTTTATATAGTATCACGGTATCAACTGATACCAATATAGAAAAAGGGCACTCAATGGTATATCATGATACTATATAGAATAAGATCATGGCACTCATATTTCCCATATAGGCATAATATTCTATATAGTATAAGATCATGGTATCGTAATACCCATATAGTATCATTGATATCCATATAGTATAAGATCATGGTAGCGTGATACCCATATAGTATAATATCCTGATACCCATATAGTATAAAATCATGCCCAAATCATGGCATTGAATTAAATTAAACAAGGCACACAAAAATCTTAAATATATGCGTCTCGTTTTGCAGCCATTTTCACTTATTTTTCTTCTTATTGATCTCTCAATAATTTTTGAAATTGTAAACTGACATTATGGACATCCTGTACTAATATCTGTTTAATAAATAAATGCATATATGTTTTCTCAAAGTAAACATATATTTAAAAAAATATTTAAAGAAAATGGTGTTGTTAAGAACAGACGTTCAAAGTAGTAGGATTAAAGTGGAAGGGATTTCAAAAATTTAAGAACAAATTAGTGGGCCTCTTGTACCATTTATGCATATCAGAAACAGTCCACCCATGGATGATGGTGGAAGTACAGTACCTTGAGAGAGGGCTGTTAGGGTAACTGCCTCCTATTTGTTCGTCACATAGCAGAAAACCCTGTAATCAAGCTGCTGATTATCGATGTTAGGTACTTAATACTCATTGTCACAATCTCTATCTAATCTTATCGTTTCTGAAAGCAGTGGCTACGAAAATGCTGCCAGCGGATTTGAACTTGGCCCTCCTCCACGTTTACTGCTTACGTTACCACTGGGCCACAAGTAGAGTTCAGAAAATCATTGAAAGATTTTTCGACCTTTGCGGAATGCGAAAAACATCGAAATTTGAATACAAAGTGACTGCTACGAAGAAATTGAAAGAAAGTTAGAAAATTAAGAGCGTACACTACTGCAATGGATTATTGCGCTAATTTATATAAGCACGAGAACAGTTATGACCATTTACTGCAATTCCATTTATAGAACAGAAATTTAAAACATATGCCCCTGTATTATATATCCGCTTTCAATTACTGAAAAATCTATAAATTCATGTTTGTATCTTCAATTGGATCATACTGTATACTTAAGAACGTGAGTACAGCCGTATATCTAAGAAGTCATGAATAAAAGAAGATAGTCCTTTATGAACCTGACTGTACGTTATGAAGGATACCTTAAATACTTGATATACTTAAATACCTGATATACTTAAATACTTGATACCATACAATATCTTAAGAGTATTTAAGTATGGGTACCCCATCTTAAGCACACATATACAATTCTTAGATATTAAGGTATACATACCTTAACGACTAAGAATCCATGTTATTGTTGTTCACTGAAAAACTAAAGCTAAGCCCTTTTTTCGAAGCAGAAAACATTATACACGGATAGCATGCATAAATAGTGAAAGAGAGATAACCCACCTGTCCCTTATCGCTGACGATGATCTTCCAGTATCCCCTGTCGTCGGAGGCGACGTTGTTGAAGCTGCGCACGACGAAGCACTCGTCGAGAAGAGCGGCTGAAAGAAATGACCGCTTCGTCGGACGCGCCCGTCAGGCCCAGGTAGGAGCGGTACTTGCTTTCGGCTTGTTTCAGGGCTTCCACGATGGTCATCATCGGCGACAGCGTCACCATCACGTCCGGCAGCACGCCGTCTCTCAGTCCGGTCTCCACTCGGATGGTCACGCCCGGCTGAACCGCAAAAGAAAAGGGACGAAAATGTTTAAACACAAAAATATAAGCATCCGTCATCATCTCTGTGTGATTATTAGTTTTAGTTACAAGCATGCCGGTTTATTTCTGAATTGCCTGGATTTTATTTTTGGTGGAAATTATATTCATAATCGTAAATTAATATAAATATTTATAGAGCACTCATTATGTTGGAATAATTAAACGCAGAAGTACAAAGTTTTAAAAAAAGATAGCACAAATGCCGTATTATCCCATCTATTCGTGGTCCGGTGTTAACATGCGTAGCTAACATGAAGGGATCAAGTTACAAAATAGTTGTCCCCCGCCCCTGTAATCAATGTTTTCAGAAAGAAGATTCGATGGCGATTGTGAGGAACAGTAAATATACATCTCGCATAGCTTGTCCGTTTATCTGGTGAAAGTTTTTCCAGTTTCCACCATGCGTCATGCAAGTGCGAAACAGTTTCCTTTAAAGATTTATGTTCGCTGGTGGGGTGTTCGTGCTATACATAAATGGACCATGCAATACAAAAAACTGTCGATTGGGTGCTCAGGGTATACATAAATACAATACAAGGCCCACTGTTATATGAAAAATTAAAATCCAACATAAAAACCACCGTCGATGAAGTGTTCGTGGTATACATAACTAGAACGCAAAGTGTTATATAAAAACACCGTCGATGAGGTATGCATGAGTGGAACGATACCTCACTCATTACCTCACTAACTGTAACTCACTATTGTATAAAAAAGCTGCCTTCTTACGCTACTCAACAAAGCAAGTTGAACAGCAGATCTCATGAATATTACCTTATCAAAATAATTCCCCATAGAAAAGAATATTACATCAAGATTACATCAGATTAAAGCTGCCCAGAACTTACCGGTGGTTGCAAATTCTGAATCGGAATGTAGAATGTCTGCGGGTAGGGCTGAGACTGAGGAGGTGCCTGGGGTGCGAAACCGGATGTAAAGACTCCTGTCATGATATTGCCGGAGGGCAGAGGAGGCAGGGAATGGATGGGCGGACGAAGTCCCGGACGTATGAGTGGTGGTGGTGGTAGTGCTTGGGACGACTGTCCAGGAAGTGGAGGTAATCGGTCGAGTCCTGGTAGCTGCGGGCGATATCCTTGTACCGACAAGTTCTTGAAGGGCAAGATCTTGCAGTGGATTTTGGCTTCGACTGCAGAAAAAAAGAATTCGTTAGAATAATTTCTTTTCTTCATTCATAACAATTAGCATAAAACAACTCCTTCTTCATACAAAATAATCTGATTGGGAATGATGCTTTGTTTTTATCACCACACGAATAAGAAATGAAAATTATTTAAAGGTGTCAGTAGAGGATCTGCTGATGAATTTTTATTCCTTTTGTTTTAATTTTAGTTATGTCTTGATAAGTAAGTTGTCCTCCAGATGCTGTGTTACGTGTTAAATTAAATCATACTTAAAATTTTCACTTACGATTATTTGTTACCATACCAATTGTTTATACATACCGATTATTTGTTTTATACATACCAATACAACAATTTGTAGGCGTTTTGGTGAAAAATTATATTGAGTAATGAATTGTGCAATTATACAAGTGAAGCATTTTATCACAAACTCATTTGAATATAATTTAGGGCATTTAAATTTTTATATTAAAGAATTTAGTATTTCCGCTTCACTGTAGTCTGTTTCAATCCTTTTGAGAAAACACATTGATATTACAAACCCCATAAACTTAATATTTTATTTGTGTTCACTCACAATTTTGTTCATTTAATGTTATAGTTTCCTCTGTAAAGCAGTTCCAGCCTTTTATCATTGTATGATTAAAAGGTATAAAACATTTCAGTGGCATATTTACCAGTTGGCTTCTTTAATGAATCAAACAAATAATTACATTTTTTATTAGTACTTATTTTAAATTACATAAATATCTAGGCAAAACTTTAAGGTTGTTGACTGAACATATCTAAACGAGCAATTTTCGTCACATAAGGCAAGCGGTAAGATGTAAAAATGCAGCTGTTACTGTTTCATGAAATGAGGAAAAACAATAATGACATAAGTGGTAAACCATCTGATGGCAGCATGTAAAAGTTTGTATATGTAAAGATAAAATCTTTTGTTCCGTAGTACTTGCCAAACCGTTGCTTTGACCACATTTAACGCCACATTAATAAATTCTCGTTTAATTCCGCAGACCCTACACCCAATGTTCTCATTAACTTGTGACATCTTCACACTCCTAAGCCCTGTATTATTCTTCCCACTGACAGAAGATCCTGCTTCACACAGAATAGATGCAAAATCGTTCAATATGATTTGATATGTGCCGTGTAAGAAAACGCACCGGTACAATCACTGAACTTCCAAAACGTTCCTTTTCGTAGTACTATAAATTAATTTTATGTTCATCCTTTCCTGATATGTGAAATCAACCATTCCTTAAGAAATTCTATAGAAATGACGACGAGTTGCAAACTTGGCTCTTAATACGTTAAGTGACACGACTGTCAAATGGTACACAGCTTGCATTTTCTTGCACCTATGCATTGTATAAAGAAAGTCGCTTCTTTACATATGGGCTATCACTCCATATGTAAAGTTTTCCATGAGCTTTTAATCAGTGTGTATATTATAATATGATATTAATCCTTTACCAAGGTTGTGAGTTTTATACAGCAACTCTAAATAGGAAAAAGTTTTCAGATCTCCACTCTGCAACATCTTTTATGACCTAAACTTTTATGTTTGCTAATTCAAAGTAATTTTTTAAAATATCACATATTTTTTTTAAAATATCACATATTTTTTTTTTAAATATCACATATTTTTTTAAAATATCACATTCATAAAAGAAATATTGCAATATCTCTAAAATCACATTATACGTCTCAAAATTTGTAGCGAGATAACACGAACGTCCGTCCTCACCTTTTCCGCCCGCTGCCTGTACTTGACTTTCCTGAGTATCCTGTTGAGTATGACGGTGGGCGGCACCCCCTTTCTCCCTGGCCGCGGCGTACACCATCCTCTCCATCTCGTCTATGGTGTACGCCCTGGGCTCCTGCAGGCAGGAACGCATGGACAGGGCGGCGACGCTGTTGATGCCGATGGAGAGATATAGGACGGTGAGCATCACTTTCATGGTAAAGGAGGGTAGTGGGTGGCTGCAGCTCTGAAAGAGAAAACAAATATTCGTTTTTTATATAATTCATTAAAGACATTGTGTGCCACAAGGACAACGAAATTAATAGTGAGGAATTAAGAACTTTATATACATACACTATGTGGAAGAAAGTGACGGGACACGACACTATAACGACATAAACCCATATTTATTAAAATTAATAGGAGGTAGGGCCTCCTTTGGCTGCGATCACAGCTGCAACCCTTCTGGGCATACTTTCCACTAAATTAGCCATAGTGGCAAGAGGAATTTCCTTCCAAATGTTTAACAGGAAGTTCCATAGTTCAGGCTTGCTTTTGGGAAGTGGGGTGCAGGCCCTCAACCGACGGTCCAATTCGTCCCAGAGATGTTCAATTGGGTTAAGATCAGGGCTCTGTGCCGGCCACTCCATTCATTTAACGTTGTTGTTCACATACCAATCAAGAGTCTTCCTTGCAACATGGCATGTTGCGTTGTTGTCTTGATACCAGCAATCATCCATACCGTACGCTGCCCACAAGGTAGGAAGGACATGATTGTCGAGAATATCACAGTATCTATCGGCATTCATCGCACCATCATCCTTCACCAGTGGGCCAGCCCCATACCAGGAGAAACAGGCCCATACCATCAATACTCCTCCACCAAAACTTTACAGTTGAGGACGACACACTCGGGCAAAAGGCGTTCTCCTGGTAAACGCCATACCCAAACACGTCCATCGGAACGGAAAAGGGTAAATCGTGACTCGTCACTCCAAAGGAGGCGTTTCCAGTCATCCAGAGTCCAAGTACGGTGGTCTTTGGCACATCGAAGGCGCGCTTTCTTGTTGGTTTTTGTAATCAAAGGCTTATGGGCCGCCGAACGTCCAGTGTAACCTGACTTATGGGCCTCGATACGAAGAGTCTTGGTCGAAACGGCTACACCTGTGGCTTGTCTAAACTCATTAGCGATGTTATCCATGGATGTTTGACGGTTACTTTGAATCTCCCTGCCGAGCACCCGCCGGTCCCTGCTGGTGAGAACTGTAGGTCGTCCACTTCGGGGTTTGCTGTGACAGTGTCCCTCAGTCTTGTAGCGACACACAACACGTGCTACAGTTGATTTTGAGCAGTTACGGAGACGGGATATCTCCCTAATTGACACCTTGGCAAGATGCAATCCAACCAACACACCTTTCTCGAACTCAGACAACTCTTCCCCGTGCCGGCATCTTGACAAAAACAACTCTAATCGACTCCACAAAGTATTTATAGGATATGGCTGACACGTGATACCTATTATTACTGTTGTTGTATGTTGTATGTTTTTTTTTTGTTGTTGTTGTTTTTTTTTTTTTTTGCTGTAACTGTTCATAATCTACCACTGGAAATAAAATTTAAAAAAGATTAATTTATGTTTAAGATCATTATAATGAACACAGAGAAAACTATATGAACTCATTTACAGATACTAATTTTAATAACTCGCTATTTGAATCAACACCGGCAGATATTCCCAATAATGACAATGACTTCTAATTTTTGCATCAAAGCACATTTTCTCTATACATTTGCTCAAAGCGCAAATCACTAATTAAGCAGATCTAGTTGTTTCTCCTTTTTCTGCATTTAGAATAGTGAACATCTGACTTTTGGCTCAGATAGTGTTGGAAGGCTTGAATCCGCTGGAGGTTATCTTTGCAGACACTGCTTTCAGGAATGAGGAGATGGCTATTAGTACAGTATATGTAAAGTATCTACCATCTACAATCCAGTACCGTTTAATGAGAGTCTTTCAAGATCTTCTCTCATGCGACAAGCAAATGTGGGGCATTTATCTTCAAAAGTCCACTCTGAAGACAATATCTTTAGCCTATCATTGGGCTATTCATGGCAAACATATGTATATAAAGTTTGCCTTTTAAATTAAAAATCGCTACTGAAATTTTTATCTTCTTTTGAATTATTTCACCAGCATTTGTTATAAAATTGCTTTTGAAATTTTTATTTATCTTCTTTCATTCGAAAATTAGGGATATTTCAAAAGTAATAAAATTTTTTGAAAAAATCATTTGTTATAAAATTGCTTTTAATTTTGTTGAAAAATGTGATAATTTGAAGAAAATGAAACAACCATAAAAGTGAAAAATTTATATATGAAAAAAATGAAACAACCATAAAAAGAATAAAATTTTTTTAAAAAAAGAGAGCAAATTAGTGATAATTTTGAAAAGAAAATGAAACAACCATAAAGTAATAAAATTTTGAAAAAAAATCCTTTATGGAGCAAATTAGTGATAATTTTGAAAATGAAACAACCATAAAAGTAATAAAATTTTGAAAAATCTTTATGGAGCAAATTAGTGATAATTTTGAAAGAAAATGAAACAACAATAAAAGTAATAAAATTTTTGAAAAAATCCGGTATGGGAACTGATGGCCAAGTGAATACACAAAAAGTTTCAAAATTTCCATCAACATTTTTTGCAAGAAAACACCAAAATAAAATATAATTAAAATATAAGTTTCGTATGTATATCACTGTGCACTTTTTTTCGCTGGATTTCAATTATATTAGGATTATCATAATTATTTAAGAGAAACTTAAACAAAATATGTGAGTATCGAAAAACATGCTAGAATTTCAAAACCCCAAAATATACTATTCAAATATTTTAAATTTTCATTAAATCACCAATCAAGACAGAAAATAAAAAAAGATTTTTCTTTCATTAAAAACTGCCCCAGAAAATAAAATATAAAACTTTTGTCTAAAACAAACTCTGTTTATAGAGAGTTATTTAAGGAATTTTTAAAATGAAAATTAAATTGTGTGAGTTCACAGCGAAATATTCATTTTCGTGCCAAAAAGAAAATTAACTCTCTAAGCATTTTTTTATAAGAACAAAAAATATGATCCCTCTATAAGTATTCGTTAATATAATATGAACAAATAAGAAAATTGAGACAACGCCCAATTACCCAGTCTTTCTTTTTGCCTTGTCTTATTTTTTGCTTACGATTGCAGGTCTCGTGGGGGAAAATAGCAGAACTTAATGAACAGAAATGCTATTTTTATCAATAATTTGCGGTGAAAAAAGTATTGGTATTGCGATTGGCAACTAGAATAAAACTTGTTTACTTTAATGCTAGAAAAAAACTCTAGTTTTATGCAAAAAAAATTTTAAGAAAAATCTTGCTATTTATTTGCTTATCTAGCATATATTCAGAAGGTTGTAATTTTTATGTCCTTTTTTATTATAATTAGTAAACCATTAAGTATTAATAAATCCTAAGATTCAAAAAATATATATTTATATCTGATGTTGTTTCTTTTTATTTCAAATAAAAATTGAATGCAATATATGTTTGTAGAAATATTTAAACTTATATCGCTTTTCATTCCTAATTCGTACTGTTAAAAATTGGCTTAAAATAATTTGCAAAAGATTTTCATTTTGTAAATAAAATTATATGCTATATTATAATTATTTTTTCAGATCTTTCTAATGCAGCTGTCAAACACTTAGACGGCTTGGTCTTGGATGCCTTAATTGACTGCAATGCGCTGCACAGACGTTACTCACTTTGCATGACCCAGGATGGGATTTTTAACTGAAGATAAGCCACGGACGCGGTGTAACAATGTCCCCGCAACGCTTTACGATCCTATTGGACCGGGACCTACGGTTTAAAGTGGACTCGAACCACTACGAACATCCATGGCACCGCCGGGACTCGAACCCGAAAACTTGTTGAGTCCATGTGGTATCGAGAGCCAGAGCGCTAACCACTCGGCCATTCAGCCCATATTATAATTATATGTTATATAATATATCTTCTTCTTCATTGCCGCAACCGCCCCTTGGTGGTTATCGAGACAGGAGATGTTTTTCTTTTTAAGATGAAGAATTGTTAGACCTGCAGCCCTATTATACCGGGATCTACGGTTTAAAGTAGATTCAAACTACTACAAACATCTATGACACCAGAACACAAACCCGAATCCTTTGGCACCCAACGCTAGAACGTTAGTTACTCGGCCATCAGGTTTAAAATATATCGTACTATAAGAATATGATTGGGACCTGATGGCTGAATGATTAGAGCTCTGTGCCACAGTTTCGGGTTTGAGTTTTGGCAGTGCCATGGATATTTGTAGTGGTTCGAATCCACTTTAAACTATAGGTCCTGGTCTAATATAACTGTGATGCGTTGAGAGGACAACTCTATCCCGTAAAAAAAAACATCTCCTATCTCGAAATCTGCCAGTAGGCAGATCGGCCTTTGACCCACCATGGGGCTGTTGCGCCAATGAGGATGATGATAAGAATATTATTACAAAATTTCTTCCTATCTCTAATTCGATATGTTACGGGAAAAATATTATTTACTATAAATAAAATAAATAATTAAATTTATTAAAAAATTAAATAATTATGTTATTAAAATTATAAAATTAACTATAAAATAAAATAATTATTTATTATTAAATAATTATATTTATTAAAAATACTTTTAAGAAAATAAAAAAAAATAATAATTTTTCTAAGCATTTAATTTGTTATGAATTTACGAAATTATTATAACAATTTTGATTATTCTACTTAAGGAAAAAAGTCTGAAAAATGTGTTTGTAAAAACTTTTTTTTTTTAAAGAACTTTTCTGTTCTATTTTTGCTTCTTTACATCTTAGATTACGTTTCGTTTAAGTTCGAGGCTGATTCAAAATTCTGACGTGTGTCCGCCTTTTTATTAGGCCTCTGTAATTAAGAGTGGATAAATATACTTAATAACGGTCACGCCTGCCCCTGTAGTAACCAGGTGCCTCGTAATTGACGGCAAATTTAATAACACGCTAGGGCTGCCCCCAAAACTCTTGCCCCGTCTATTTATAGATATTTCCATGCCACTTAAAGATTCCAAAATAATCTTAAAATGGCCATGGTGGCAGCCAACCAGTCGCGGTCTTCCAGTACCAAGTGAACAACTGAATACCAAAACGCAGTATTTTCTGTGTTTTTATTGATGGTTTTGTGTCCAAGTCGAGGCAGCGACGCAATGATTTACAACAGAGTTTAATGGAAATGAATCGTAATTTGGATTCTCTCTTAAACTATCACGATGTAGGGCATAATGAAGAAAAATCGTCCTGTTGTGAGGTTGCTTGCCACGCTTCCTAGTCACGGATGGCGTGTGGGGTGAATGTAGGAAATGTTTTTTTTTTTGAAAGAATGTAGGGAAATTATCAGTGTTCATCATTTTGTCTTTTCACGCATAGTAAATGATCTTCAACAAGATAATTGCTCAATGAAAAGGTATTTTTAGTTCAGAAAAGAATGGAATTATCTCGTAGAACTTTTTTGGAACGGCTGAGAAAATACTTTTTTTCCCCTTAGAACAAGAGGTGCATAAATATTTTTATTTAAATCAATAACAACTTAATTAATAAAAGAAATAGAAATAATTGATGAAACTTTATTTATTGGAGAACCAAATAAATGCATCACTAAACTAGATATGTTTATTTAAGTCTACGATTTCATTATGTATAGTTCCAGTGGATGAAAGCTTCACTAATTAAAAATCTAAATAAACATATATAGTTTAATGCGGTCTAAGGGTCGAGTGGCTAGCAGTCTAGCGCTCGATACCACAGGTTTCGAGTTCGAGTCCTGGCGGTGTCATGGCGAATACACTATAAACCGTAGGTCCCGTATGATAACGTAGATACCTATACGGGGTACGATATACCGAATGATACGATGATATCCCGATAGTTCTACAATATCCAGTATGTTATCGTAGAGTATTGTGGGGGTAATGTTATTCGCGTCCGTAACCTATCTTCAAGCTACACGTGCCCCCTCTGCAGAGCTAAATGAATAACAGAGGTGCAACCCTTGCTTATGGCATAAATAGCTCTCTGTATTGCCAGCTGCATTAGAAGAATAACAACAACCTATCTTGTTTAATACAAAACAATTTCAAAAAATATTGTTTTATGGCATTTTTTAAGAAGACCTTAATAAAGTCGTTATCTGTTAAAGCAAGAAAAAAATTATTATGTTATTTATAAAAATATTTTAAAAGCAAAATATTTATTCAAAATTAAATGCTTTTAGAATGACTGCCATGCAGTCTCCTTACAAACCTAATTGATATAAAACCCATCACTTTTCATTTATTATTACAATTTTAATGCATTAATTTTAATGGGCATCCATTAAGTTTTTATTTTTGGGAAGTAACTTTCTAAATAATAGAAAAATGATTTTTTTTTTTTTTTTTCATCCTTATTCCGACAGTTAATTTGATAAACTATAATATTTAATCTAGTATGTATTAGTTTTTGAACGTCCAAAGAGATGCATGAAAAATATATGAAGTTCTCATTTCCAGTAAATATTGAGAAAACAGAGAAAACACTTAAAATATATCCTCATTAACTTAAGTAACGGCAAAATTGTGAAATAGTGCTTGTTTTTTTAAAGTTGAACTTTTGAAAAATCTTATCTTTTTAATATTTTTAATAACTCCTCCATCTTAATAAATGACGTATCTAAATTATAACAGAAAAAGTGCGTATTATGTTGATAAAATTATTGTCATTTTTTAATTAAATGAGTGAAATGTCTAATTACAAAAATGTCATAATAACATTTCTTCAACGTTAAAAAAAAAAATAGATAAAAAAAATTCAATACCGACTTTAAAAAATTAGACTGTACAAACTTTAACATGCTCACAAAGTTCCTTAAAATAAATAATAAAGATTAATTAAAATAAATATATTATTTAATAATTAAGTTCTTTTATCTGGAATTTTGAAAAATGCAAACGACTTGGCTTTTTTAATACTTATAAATTAGCACTTTCCTTATTTAGGTAGAAATTACGCTAACAACAGTAGTTTATATACAGAGGGATTATAATTAAAGTCCCACTTTCAAAATGCTGCTGCTGCAAAAAAAAAATATATATATATATACTCGTCACAATGAGTTCAAATTTGAACTGAAGATACTTGAAAATAGGGGAAAACGGTACTGCATCAAAAATGTTCTAAAGCATATCAATAGATGGCGCTGTAAGTGGCATAAAGAAAGTGAATTCGGCTGCCAGTGATATTTTGAATCATAATAACAACGTATTTGGCATGAGTTGCATGTTAAACCAACTGTGGTGTTCAATGTGCTCGATTGTTTCGGTTTTTTAACTGAAAAAATGACTTCCAGGTCATTCAACAGCTGTTACACTGTTTGTGGAAAGCCCATCCACAACGACAAGGTCATACCAAATTGGATGGGAAAAATCCACTGGAACTTTTTTTTTATGCCTTATGGTTTCCACACTGCTTCAAGTATCTTCCGTTCAAATTAGAATTCATTGTAACGAATAGTTCCTTTTTTACTGCGTTTTGAAAGTGATACTTTAAATATAATCACCCTGTATATAAACCTGATAATAATGTAATTAGGAATAATTAAAACTAAGTCTGTGCATGCTTTATTTGAAAGTGTGAATAATTAAATTTCTTTCTTAAATACTTATTTCTTATAAAACTTAAGATCATTTAATGCATTCCTTTTCAATTAATATTTTCATGCTACCTTTCAAAAAAACATTTCTTTGTGTTTGAATCTGTTAAGAAGTGGAGCAGAATGAAATGGGGTAGAAACGTCGAACTTTGTTAAGTTTGACGTTTCATTTCAATCCATACTAAAATGTCTTCTTAAAGCATTATAAATTTTCAAGGACCCAGAAGATTTCAATAATATATATATATATATATATCAACTGTAATAAAGTAGTTTTTCGAAAGTAGTTTTCAGAAGAATAAAGTAGTTTTTCGTGCAAATATCTCAAAAGCAATCTCATCTAGTCAGATATCAAAGTACAAAATTGTCGAATGCCTCACTATAGATAGGTTTTGACATTCTTTAAGAAAAGCAATTCAAAGCAAAGATGACGGAATATGAATAAAGATAAAAAGGCACGCTCTGATGAAAAAATAAACTAGCAACTGTCTCGAACGAAAACAGTATTGTTTTCTTTAGTAAAAGGAAAGTTTTTCTTTCTCTTCATATAATAGAATTAAATTGGAGTTAATATTTGTGTCATATTAATTCGAGCATTATAGCTTGAAATTAGCTAGAATGATTTGAATCCAAACTTAACAAAAAAATCGAAACCTAATTAATGATCTTCAAAGATTTAATATTTTTTCTATGGGGAAACTATTCTTAAAAATATAAATAAGAATAAAACATTTTTAAAAAAATGTCTAAAAAATGTTATAGTTTTAAAAATATAGTTAATTCTTCATAAATAAAAGAAGGATTTATTTTGACCCAAACATGGTATAATAAAAATAATAAATTATTTTAAATAATTAGTTTTCAATTTAAAATATACTAGAATAATTTAAATTGAAAACTAATTATAGGGCATCTATAATTAATATTAATAATTAATATATAACGATATATATTAATATCGATAAATATAATAACGACATATATAATAATAATATATATATATATATCTCGACAGAACTCTGTTTATTACAAATTATTATTTACAAATGAAAAAGAAAAAGAAAGAATTAAATTTGATTCACAAGTGCAGTTCACTCCACAGTCGGAGATTATTCAGAGTTCTCTAGTCTACAACGGAATCTAATTCACTGGTCTACGGCAGACCTTAATTAGCATTAATACACGAAATCACAAGGGGCTCACTTTGCAAACAGGCGAAATCTCTGGCCTGTTCAATCACTTTCAGAAAAAAAGAAAAAAAATCTCCCTTAAGAAATCCGACAAGAGCGGGGGGGGGTCAACTTTTCTCACTTCTCTTTGTAGTTGACAGTTCCTCAGTCCATGGTTTATTACCAATCACATTGCAATAACTCATGGAGTAGTTCATAATCCGTCTGTAATTATTTTGGCCGATGAAGGGCGAACAGGCAATAGCTAATTTCATGAGGTCTTATTATCCATGACACTGATTATCTGCTATCAGATCTGAGTGACAGGTTGTTCTCATTAGAGCCAAACACTAATTGCATGTAATGTAAATATCCACGACACTGCTTATCTGATGTCGTATTTGAGTTGGTTAGTTAGGTTGATAGGTTGTTACTATGCACTTGTTTAAGAATATGCATTCCTCTCTCCTGGGAACAAAATGCTACAACAACTCCTCACGTTTGAAAAATGTTACAATATAATTAATATTAATATCTATAATAATAATAATTAATCTTAATAATAATTTCTATAATTAGTATTAATATTAATATTTTTTAATAAATTAAAAATAGTTTTCTAATAATATTAACAAAAAAAATGTATTAAGATCTGAATTTTCCTCCAAATATTATTGATTTAATCAAATAACGTAATTTTACATATTTTATACAAAAATGTCACATTATGTTTTAATAAAGCTAAAAAAATATTTCTTATTTTAATAATATATATATATATATACATATAATGAAAAAAGTTATATAAATTAGCTGATATATATATATATATAATTAATATTGATCAAACATTTAATTTAATGAACTTTATGAAAGGTTCTTCTCTGATAAATGCAATTAAAATCTCTTCAATCAAAAATTAAATTCTCATATACATTTTGGGACAGCTCTCATTCAAAACATGCCTCTCATTTTAAATTATTTTTTTCATCAATATATTTTGAACATTACTTTGAAACAATTACCGTAAGCCGTTTTATGAACACATTATCCTATTAGCAAGGCATGATTTGGTAAGAGAAACAGTCAACTCCTTCGGGGAGTTCGGCAAATGATGTTTAATCACTGGAATAGACCCCTCTCTTTTCCGCAATGAATTCCTAATAATTCCATTAAATATGCAAATTACTAGGGTTGCAAGAAATCATAGGTTGTTGGCCTGAAATCATCCAGAAAGGGGAGCATCATTAATCAACAACTGCTTCCCAGAGAATGACAGGATAAAATTATACTTCTCTAGGAAATCTCTTAATAGAAGAAAAGTGATGCTATAGCTTTTATTTTTCTTTCTATAATAGAGTTTTATTATTTTAATATTTTATATTTAAAATTATTATTATTATTATTATTATTAATTAATTAATATTATTAGTTTAATTAATTAATTAAAATATTTTCTGTTATTTTTTTTTTTCTGTAAGTTACACTGCAATTAATAGTACATCGCTTTTATTTTTATTTCTATAATAGAGTTTTATTTTTTTTTTTTAAATATATTTTATATTTAAAATTATTTCTATTATATTATGTAATTATTATTACTAATATTAATTAATTACTATTATTAATAATTAATTATTATCATTATTTATTTATTTATTAATTTTAAATATTTTTCTGGGTTTTTTTTCCCCCCGCTAATTAAATATTTTCTGTTTTTTTTTTTTTTTCTTTCACTCATTTTTTTTTTTTAAAAAAAAATATATACTTTAAAATTATTTCTATTAGTATTGTTTAATTTAAATTAACTTATTAGTATTAATATTTATTATTCTTATTATTATTATTATTATTATTAAAAATTAATTAATTAATAACTGTTATTTTTTTGTAAGGAATTATTAGTATTATTTAAAATATTTCTGTTATTTTTTTGTTGTTTTAGGTATAGTATAATTCAAAGTATTTCTTAAAAAATAAAAAATGTAAAACGATTTAAAATTAATATATGTATTATTTAAAAATATTTCTGTTATTTTGTGTTTTTATATAATTCAAAAATTTGCTATCATTCCCTTTAAAAAAATGATAATTTTTTGAAATAAATTTTTACAAAGAGATGCTTTAATCTTAAACTATTGTTCATTAAAATGGAAATATAGTTTAAAAATCGGGTAACTTAATTGTATTTAGTATATAACTTTTTAAACAATATAATAAATTTGCTTTAAAAGTGAGTAGCACAATTAATTATTATTAATAAAATTAATTAATTAAGAACTATTATTAATTATTATTATGTAAAATATTTTTTGTTTAATATATATAGTATAGTTCAAAGTATTTGATAAAAAAAATAAAAGTATAAACGAATTAAAAATATATGTAAGTATTCGTACTTGGTATTTTTTACATTAACATTCACTTTAACGAAATGATAATTTTTTAAATAATTTTATAAGGATATACTTTAATCTTAAAATATTGTTCATTAAAATGGAAATAGAGTTCAAAAGCTAGTAACTCAATCTTATTTAGTACATAATATATTTAAAACTATATAATAAACTTGCTTCAAAAAGTGAGTAACACAATTAATTATTATTAATAACATTAAAATGAATTAATTAATAACTATTATTAATTATTATAATTGTGCAAAATATTTTCTGTTTTTTTTTTGTTGTTGTTGTTGTTGTTGTAAGGTATAGTATAATTCAAAGTATTCGATAAAAAAAAAAAGCAAAAAGCAAAACTTGAGTTAAATGCTAGCATTCATTTTAACGAAATTATAATTCTTCAAATAATTTTATGGCGATACTTTCATCTTAAAATGGAAATAGAGTTCAAAACCTAATAACTTAATCTTATTTAGCATATAATTTTTTTAAACAATGTAATAAAATTGCTTTAAAAGTGAGTAACACAATTTATTTCTACTATCAATAAGAGAGCAAGAGCGATAATAATAAGCGAGTCAAAGCGATAATAGGAAAAATTGACGATAAAATAGGATTAAATAAGATTAAATAATATATGACTATTTCAGTTTCTGTAATAATAATCTGAAACAGTCATAACGTATTTATATACAATTTTTATTAAGCTGAATGTTGCTGATAATCATTATATAACAATGTATCAATAATAATAGTGTATTTTTCAAGTAATCTAAGAAGTACAGATTTAACCGATATGATAAGCATCATTTCATACAGATTTATAGGAAAGCTCTTAGATTAACAAAGATCTGAAAGTATTTTAAAATGGGGATTTTATATTTCAAACGTATGACTTTAACAGTTAGATATTTTTGTTCTTTACTAATACAACTTGTGCAGACATATGTAAATATATTAAATAGTGAGTCTAATCTTAAAATTGTTAGGCTTTTCCATCTTGTTTCCTTTATATTATATTTAATTTATTTATATTTTCTATTTAATCAAGTTGAAAAAGCTACACTTTAAACAATTCTGTTCCAATTTCTCATATTAGAATAGGATCTTAATCTAGATTCACCTGATTATTATACAAGAAAAGTATAGTATTTCTTATAATTCTCGTCAAATTTCTGTAATATATATTTGCTAAGTTGCTCCATTTTCTAATTTGAATGCAAACAATGAAAAAAATTAATAAATAGAACCAAATTTTCTGCTATCGTAAATAATTTAGAATATTTTACAAATGAATAAGTGTACAATGAAAATAACACTCATAAGGAAATATAAAATGCTGAATATTATATATATATATTCAACAGCATTTTATATATTTATACCAGGGCCTGAATGGCCGAGTGGCTATCGCTCTGGCGGCCATGGATGTTTGTAGTGGTTCAGAATCCACTTTAAACCGTAGCTCACCGTCTAACATGATCGTAGAACGTTGCGGAGGTATTGTTACTCCACGTCCGTAGCTTATCTTCAAACTACACGCACTTCCTGGGTAGTGCTAAGTGAGTAACGTCGATGCAACGCTTGCCTTAAGGCATCGAAGACAATTGTCTAAGTGTTTGCCAGCTGCATTAGAACAAATATATATATATATACCAAAAAAATATATATATAAAAAAAGATAATATATATATACCAAAAAGAGATAATGAAAAAAAGAAATGTGTATAGCTTTTAAAATACAAATACTTTCTCTTCATTAGCACAAATTATTCATATTGTAACTTGGCCTATACTAGACCTACAACGACTTTAAGAATTGGACCACATTCAAGTTAATATATATAACTCTATTTACACAGAAATGAAAATTAAAGCTATAAATTAGATACACAATTGCAGTTCACTCCAAGGAATCTGATTATCAGAGTTCTCGAATCTACGCCGAGCCTCAAAACACATCTGAGACAGACCTTAATTATCACACGGCGTGATACAAGAAACCACCAGGGGGCTCACTTTGCGAACGGGCTGAAAACTCCGCCTATTCTGTCACTTCAGGGGAAAAAAGAAAAACAATACTTCCGGTCTACTCGTCGCAGAACTCTCCTCTTCTCCTTCTCCAAAAACCTCCCTTTAAGAAAATCCTTGAAGAGGGAGGGGGTCAGCTTCCGTCACTTCTCATTGGAATCGACATTTTCTCAGCTCATGGTCTATCCCCAATCACGATGCAACAACTCATGATGTAGTCCATATTAAATCTGTAATTATTTTGATCTGTGAAGGTCGCACAGACAATCGCTAATTTCATGAGGTCTCATTATCCATGACACTGATTGTCTGCTACCAAATTTAATCAGTGAGCCGAATTTAATGTCAAATCTCTATTTTTTAAATTACTTAATATTTAAATTTTTAAAACTAAAAATTCAAACGACTTTAATACCAAATATGTATTTTTTTAAACTATTCAATATTAAAATATTTAAAACTAAAAAAAAAAAAAAAAATTCAGACGAATTTACACTCATGTCCATAAATTAAGGATAATGAAGTTCAGGCAAAATAAAGAGATTGAAGCAAAACAAATTTGACTTATTTGTAAAGTCTATTTATTAAACAAAAGGTAAATTAAAAAGATGCTATATGTTTGACATAATTAATAAAAATTGCGATTTTACTCCCTTTAGAAGCAAATTTCAAAAAAAAATGAACCTATTTACAAAACAGTATAACATGGTTAGTATGATGGTTAATATGGAGTATGTCTCCCGGACGATGCAATAAAGGCCTTACAACGCCTAGGCATGCTGAGTATCAAATTAAATCTGATCTTGGGGAATATTACACCACTTATCAAAAATGCCCTCCGATAGTTCCGGTTGACAGGTGGGGGGGGTTGAAAGGCTATATTCGTCGGCCAAGCATATCCCACACATGCTCTATTGAATTCAAGTCCGGTGAGTATGCTGGCATAATCCATATGGGTGATATCCCCCAATTGAAGGCATTCGTCTACAATGTATGCACGGTGAGGAAAAAATGTTGTCATCCATAAACAGTTCAGCACCCATGGCGCCCCGAAACAAACGTACATGTTGTTCCAGAATGACATCCCGAAGATGTGGCCTGTCATCGTTACATTCTGAACGTGCAATCAGTTCTGGGACCAAAAATAATTCCTCCCCAAACGAGCCATCCTGCACCACCGTAACGGTGTCGTTCAATGGTGTTCTCTTGGTGCTAATGTACCTGGCGCTCTCCATATGAAAGTCCGGCGAGAATCAAACTGCAAACTAAACCTGGACTCGTCGGAAAACATCACACAAGACCACTGTTGCGGTGTCCACAATGCATGCTCTCTACTCCAGGTTAATCGCCAAATGACAGTGACCTTGCGGTAAATGGAACACATCTGACAGGCCTACGAGCATTATGACCAATGTGCCCTAAGCGTCTGTACACGGTCTGCCTTGAAACTGTCGTACCGGTAGCTGATGAGAGCTGACAAAGAGACAGGTCTGATGCTGTGCTCCGTCTGTTTCTTTTGGCAATAACTGTTAAATACCGGTCCTCATTCGGCGTTGTAACTCGGGGGCGACCTGTGCTGTAACATCTACTCACATTACCATCATCTTGGAATCGTTTGCCAAAGGCTGGAGATGACACTCTCATTTCAAGTTCCTCGGAATTTCCTGCTGGGTACGTCCACATTCCAGTCGTCCGATAATTCTATCACGTAAAAATCATCCAAATGCTTCCTTTGTGCCATAACTATGCCGTTATTGCACTGAAAGGCTTTTAAAGCGCTTGTGAACACTTTTACTTCTTTGCCACCATTCTTTATATATTCCTCTCTTACACTCTCGTTATTGTGACGTACTATCCGCGCCATCTGATGGTTTCCTGTAATTTGCATATTCTTCTTCAAGATGTGTGTGATAATTCTAAAGGTGAAATTTTATTTAGAGTTCAATTTCTGTGTGATTCAATTATCCTTAATTTATGGACATGAGTGTAATACCAAATCTTTCATAAAAATTCTACTACAAATAAATAATTGAAAGATTTTATATTTACATAACTTTCTATAGTATTTTCCATATTATTGTCTAAATAATAAATTACACAACTTTATTACTTATACCAAAAGGGACAAATATGTATACATTTTTGCAAATAAATACTGCCATCAAAATTTGAGCAGTGTTTTAATAAAATGTTGCTCAAAAGTAAAAAACGGAAGAAATATTGATGTATATCTTTGAATTATGACGATTTTTAAGTGAATATCTAATGAAATGAGTTTTGAAAATACTCTAATAACATAAACAAACAGAAATAAACTTTTAACTTTCTCAAAATATGTGACTTATATTTAAGTTAATGAATTCATATAATTTAGTAAAATTGAAAATATATTTCAAATCCACAATCACTTTCTTTTAAATATATTTATTTTAATCCTATATTATTTAAAACATTTAAAGTCATATATTGTATGAATAAAATGAGCAAATTTGTATATCACTTAATGTACTAGAAAAAATGTTTTAATATGTCAGCCAAATCAGTCGATAAAAAGAATTCAAAATTATTAAAAATAAATGCTTTATTTAAAATCATTTTGATAAATATAATTTACTACTATAGTTTGATAAAACTGAGGTCCTAAACGCCAATTCGAACTTTAAAATACAGATTTACATTTTCTTTACGATTAATGGTTTTCGCAATAAAAAAGAGAGAATTCATTTACAATAATATTGTAGCGTTTGAGTTACGCTTGGCTTTGTGAGGCGCTAAAACTGATTTCGGCAATTTTTAAAATGTCTGAATTAAGTGATAAAGGAACTTGCATTAAATTTTGATTTCGGAATGAATATTCGAATGCGGAAACGTATAGAATGTTGCAGAAGGCATTTGGTGAGCAAACTATATCGGAAAGAAATGTTTACAAGTGGTATAAACAGTTCAAAGAAGGCAGAGAACGCGTTGAAGACGAAAAGTTCTCGTCGACCATCCACCTAAACCGACGTAGCTCACGTCCAAAAAATTAAAAGATTTGGTGCTTGCCTACCGTTTATTTACAATTAGAGACATCGCTGATGATGTTGGAATTTCAAAATGATCTGTCGATTACATTTTTGGACCTCAAACGCGTCAATTGGTACCGAAAACACTGAATTTTTGGAAAAACATAGTCGCGATGAAGTGTGTGAAACAATACTTTCTGACTACCAGGACGAGTTGAAATGCATCATAACTGGAGATGAGACTTGGATTTATGCTTACTACCCGAAAACAATCGATCAATGGAGCGAATATCGTGACAAAGGTGAAACAAGACCGAAAAGAAAAACAAGCTGCCAAAGTAGCTCAAAATCAAGGTCCTGTTGACTGTTTTCTTCGATTACCGTGGATGTGGGGATGGTTATGAATTCCTTCCACCAGGCCAAACTGTCAACAAGGAATATTATTTGAATGCTATGCGTTGTTTGCGTGAAGCTATTCGCAAAAAGAGGCCACATTTATGGAAAGACAACTCTTGGTTTTTTGCATCACGATAATGCGCCAGTTCACACTGCATTGATTCTTCGTGACTTTTTCGCCACAAATGAAACACATATCATTCCCCAACCCCCGTATTTACACCGTGCGACTTCTGGCTATTCCCTAAACTCAACGGATCACTCCGGGGATACCGTTTTGAGTCGTTTGAAGAGTTTCAACGTGAATCAGCGTGCGCTTTGAAGGTCATCCCTGTCGATGACTTTTTAGCATGCATTGAGGATTAGCAAAAAAAGTTGGTATAGGTGCATTGTGTCTGTCCGGAGGGTATAACTTTGAAGGCGTTGAAATAAATTTGGAAGAATAAATGAAGAGTTTTCGAAAGAAATAAAAACTGGTCTTACTTTTTGGGCACAGTAGTATTACAAAATTGTTTAATGGGAATGGATATTAAAGCTCCTATAAATAAAAAAAAAAATGTTTTTCTGTTCTAATCGAAAAAAAAAATTTTACAACAGACTTGAAAGATAGATTTTAATAATTGAATTTTATATAACAAGCCGTCTTAAAATTTTTATTATAACCCTCATTCACAAAGTAATTTCATAATCTCATAATATTGCTTTAGTTTTACAAATACCGCGAATCGATTGAAGTTGATTCTCAACAAAAATTTGCTACATAAATCTTTGACCATCCATTGTTTTGATAGGAATCTTAAATTATAGTTTTAGTTAAAATTTTGAAAACTTTTTCACAAATTGAAGAAATTATTCCAGAATGATTTCTATATTTTTTATTTTAATTTATACAGTGAAAAATTTTTAAAAATTTAAACAGAACAACATTGACATGCATTCAAATTTGGATTATCTCCGATTCTAAGGAAAAAACTTTTTATTCAAAAGAAAAAAATTTGCATTCTTATATAGGAAGCAGATAAGAAATTAATTATAGTATTTGAATATAAATCTTCACACATTGCATATCAAAATCTTAAAAATCCTTATTTAATTAAAATATGAAGCTATTTAGTTTTGTCACGAAAAATGGCCTAAAAACATTGCCTTTGTGAAATCTCTTATTTTCAAATATACAATTTTTTAAATTGTCAACTATATAAATATATTTAGATAATACATCACACGCCTACTCATTGAAAATATTATAAGTCAAATGAAATGATAAGATTGATAAAATTAAGACATGAGCATTTATTCAGCTGAATCATAAAAATGCACTTTAAAATGAATGCTACGAGCTTTTGTTTGAATTTACTTCATGTGAATGAAAATAGTTCATATTCAAATTTGCCAATAGAATTTTCATGTAAAATAAAGCTTTTTGAACTTTTATCAACAAAGGCATTTATAGATTATTTAATAAACCTCTATCAAACTCTTATTTAAATATTCTATTTCGTTATATTTAAAGACTGTAGTGTGCAGATTCAGAAACCAGATTGTATTTGGGTGTCAGTTGGGTTGAGATACTTGAGCCACAGGTTCGTAAACTCGCTGCTTTATTTACACACGCATACAATTAGAGACATACAATATTTAACACGTTTAAAGACATATAATTATAGATTCCTAAAAGGAATTCACTTTTAAGCCTAAAATCTGAAACTTGGCTATGCGCAGGAAGAGCAAAATATACTTTTCTCCGGGTGAGAATTTATAGGCCAACTAATACGCCGGAATGGGCTAAATATATGTCCTCTCGGCATGAGAGACTATAAACGAAGCGTTTCTCAGCGGAAACGTAAATTGCGACGTACTTCCTCTCCGGTAAGAGTTTTGAGGCTGATTAATCATTTCTTCTGAATGCCAAAGGTAGCGCTTTTGCCAGTATGTAGGAGGAAGCACGGTTACAAAAACATAATAATCATTGCAAACTTAATTGAATTTAAATTAACTATTTGGAGATTTTGCCAATATATAGGAGGAAGCGAGGTTACAAGATTTATAAAATAAGTTCTAAATATTATAAGAAAAAAAGTTTTTGGTATTTTGGAATAATTATTAGACATAATATTTGCCTCTACTCAAATTACAATTTAGAAAAATACCAAAAAAAATTAAATACTAATCTTGAATTTCAACAAAACTTTTCTATTATAAAAGAATATTTAAACAACTTATTGAAAATTATGTTTATTCAAAGTTCAGCATTATGAAACATTCGAGACATATATCTATGTGCTTTTTTCTACAAGCAGCAAAATAATGGATTTGCCCTTCAGAAAAATTGAAAACAATCATTTTAATTAGTTATAAATCAAAGTTTTATTTGAATATTACTCAAAAATTTTTATAGTTAAAGTAATGAATTTATTAAAAAGATGAAGGTAAATTTACTATTTGTTCGTTTTTTGAATTGTTGCAAACTGATAAGTATCAGAAATTCTCAATTGCAATATTAGCTCAATATTAGTTTACAAATAATTCATGCATTTTGAAAATAATATAAAGACAAAGAACGAATCATATTTTTATAATTAATTTAACTTTTAAGAGCGTATTTCTGTATTAATTCCTACTTGCATAGCATAGCTCTTTACGCAAATTTCATTATCTAAAATTTAAAAAAGCAAGTTACAAAACATAGCCTTATCCAAAATATTTTAAATAATGCATAATTCTTTATCTTTATCTTATATATTTATATATATTCTTATATATTTTCTTTGCCTTATATTTAGTTTTATCTTTATTAATTAAAAATTGTTAATATTAAAATAATCATAATTAAATTTAAAAATAATCTCGACTAAATTGAATAAATAACATTTATATGAATTTTTAAAAGTTTATAAAACAATGGCTTGGAGAATTCTTTTTACAAACAAATCAATTTTGTCGATGCATTAGAAAACACGCTTGATTTCTTAATAAATAAATTAAAATTCTCGTTTATATAAAAAGTCTGCGTCTTTAAAAAATTAATAGCAAATCAAATTATTAATGTTTTTTAAAAACATTCGAGTAATACAGAGAAATATAGAGAAAATGAATCTTGAAGGAAGTCAAAAAATAAATGTTTTTAAATTTATCAAGAATGATTCAATTCTTTAAAAAAAACCACTTACATAAACAACAAGAAAAGTTTTTTATTTGTATTGATAAGCGCTGATTTGAAGGAATATATACTTGTCGATTATTAATAAGTAGCTGGTCTGTTTTTCTTGTTGTTATATAAAATTGTTCTGTACAACAACTAATAAATGCATTTTGTCCAATACATAAAATCATTAAAAAGCTAAATCCAGAAAAAAATAAACCATTCCATCCATAGAATACGAGTTTACTAATATGCTTGCTATCATTGCTAATACTTTGATAAAAATACAGAACAATAATTCCAAACATACTTTTGAAAACAGTTTCTGCTTTTGCATAAAATGCAAACATGCTGACAGGTTCCACAATAAGCCTCCGTAGGTGTCGGGATTGGATAATTTATGATCCTGTTTGATTAATGATGAAAAACATTGAGTTTTTGCAACTTCACACCATCATATTTATCGAAGAACAATCATTCACGGCTCGTAATTTTTATTTCATGATCACTGATAGAACAGTTAGTTATAAGTAATTTTCCTATTTAAAAAAAAAATATAAGAAAAAAACCATACCTAATAGCAATACCTATTTAGTAAACAAAAAAAAAAAAAAGAATAATACATGATTGTGCCAATATACTAAACAGACAGTTATAATTTATAATTACTTCGGAAATTTTATGTAATAGCAGAGTATTTAATTTTTAATTAAGAAATATATAAGAATTAAATATTTAACAGACAATAATCTTTCTTTCTTTGAGAAATAAAGTTATAGTTATAGTAATGATTCAGTTTGTTTGTTTGTTTATTTTAAGTAGAAAGTTATAGTAATTGATGTTTAAAAACTAGTTTTAGAATAAACTAAAATTTTTTATAAAAATTATATTTTTATCTTCCTTTATTTTTTATAAGCTAAATATTAGTTACAACGAAATGTTGCTAGAAATATATTATTAAATAATAAAAATAAATTAACATATAAAATAGATATTATATAAATAATTATATTAAGTAGATTTAGAAGTAGTAATCCATGAATAATCAGGGCCAGATGGCGGAGTGACTAGCTCTCTAGAGTTCGAGTCCGGCGGTGCCATGGATGCTTGTAGTGGTTCGGAACCTACCTTTACCCGTAGATCCCGGTTCTGAATGTTCAGCATAGGGCTGACAATCCTAAACCATAAAAAAAAAATCTTACATTTCGAATCTACCAGTAGGCAGATGGACTTGGCCCACTATGCGGTTGGTGCGCCGATGCAGAATTAGAAGAATTAATGAATAGATTCTAAATAAAATAAAAATGTACTATTATATTAGTTTGATAAAACAATCACGTGAAAATTATTTTTGGGCAATTTCAAAATGAAATATTTGTTTGTATTTATTTAAACAACAGAATCCTTGATGTTTTTTTTAAATCGAAAATCATCTGGTTTTTTTTTTAAAAGTAATTTTTTTAATCCTCTAGTTTTGTGCGCGTTTCTTAAACTTGTTTATTTGCAATATAAATAAAATGCCTAAATTCTAGCAAAATATTTGTCCTGTTATTTCAATCTTGTTGTAATTTAATTAGTGGTACTTACGTATTAACGGTACCTTGGCGACAGTTGCGCCAATAAAGAGCACACGCGCCATCCGCAGCTACAGATCTTGGCGGTTTTTAATTGGCGCCAATCTACACTTAAAATTTTTGTGACAAATCATAAAATATATATGAAACACTTCATTTAAAAATCAAAACACTTTCAAAATATTTTTATTCCAAATAATAAAATATATAAAACACTTCATTTAAAATCAAAACGATTTCAAAATTCAAAACACTTTATTTAAACACAAAGTAGTCAAACGGAGTTTTCTAAGTCCCACACGATAGACACACTGACTGAAATTGCATTTCCAAAACTTACGTTCACCAAAATAAAGTTTCATGTCATGGGAATTGGGACATTTTAGTTGTTTTGGTAAAATATTTCGCTCCTGAAAAATAAAATTGCATCTTGTTCTGTTTCTGGCAAATCCCAAATACGCATTTTCGTAGCACTACAAAATGGCGTCAAAACTCAGCAAATCTGCAGCTGTTATATTGCCGCTGCTAAAAAAAAAACCGCCAAATCTGTAGCTGTTAGTTAGGCGACACTTAAAACCGCCAAGTCTGTCGCCAAGGTATCGTTAATACGTAAGTACCTAATTAGTCCATATATGATACATCCTTTATACGTTATGCGGCCTGACGGCCAATTGGCTAGCGATTTGGCCTATGGTAGGCTTCAGCTTCGAATCCTAGCTCGGCATGAATGTTTGTTAATGTTTTGGAATCCACATTAAACTGTAGGTCATGATCTAGTTAACTTAAAGTGTGCACAATATAACTGTAGAGCGGCAAAACCAAACCTTTATATGTTGCAGATGTCCAAAACGATTAGACAAATCATATCAAGTTCAAATCGTTGTTTAAAAAAATATAAATTATTAAACACATAAATTGCATTTAAATACTTTAAAATTGTCAAGCATTTATAAATTAATTAATTATTTCTTGTTAGTTTTGATGTATTCTTGTTCAAAAGTATACTTTGACTTTTCCGTTTTTGAAAACATACCTATATTAAACTGCATGATCTTATTTTCAGTATTTTTTATTATTTTTTTTTTTTAATTTATTGCAGAATATAGTTATTTTCAATTAAACACTTTTTATTTTAAAATTAAATTTTTAAGTAGAACTCAAACTATATTTAATTTATTTCTAGTGTTAACGTTTATTGTTCTGCTGTAGGTTTGTATATTTGCTTGTAGTTTTATATTGGTTTATTTACAGATAATTTGTTTTTTTTACCCTAACGTTTTACTTATTTATTTTACATAGACTTTTTTTTTTTTGATGTTTTGTAAGCATATTTTACACCGTAATTTAGCTTCTAGGATAAGAGTACAATTGTTGCTGTTGTTTAAATATTCTACTGGCATAAATCTAGACTAGGAAAAGAAAACATTTACAATAGCTTTTCTAAAAAAAAAAAGAACCTTTTATAATACTCTATAGCTATTATTATGCCACAGCATTTTAAATTTATTTTTCAAAATTATGTTATCAATCCTTAAAACCTTTTATTATAAGAACCAAATACATAAAA
This sequence comes from Caerostris extrusa, assembly GCA_021605095.1. Lineage (NCBI taxonomy): Eukaryota > Metazoa > Arthropoda > Arachnida > Araneae > Araneidae > Caerostris > Caerostris extrusa. The sequence continues at coordinate 5,439 of BPLR01011396.1, read as the reverse complement.
ATCATTCTGCCCTTTTGTTTAGGCATGCTATGTATTAGAGGGGTTCGATGATTTTTGCCAGCTTTTCTTTTTGATGAAATGATCTATAGAAATTCATAAATATCATGATTCACACCTGCATATCAAAAGCAAATTCAAAATTTAGGAAAGATTAGTAATTATATTTATTGGCAAATAACTACCAAATAACAGAATCCTAAAAACCACAAAAAATCAAGAATACAACTTAAATATTAAAAAACTTATGCAGTTTAACGAAATCTAACTCAATCAAGACGCATTGTAACGGACAGGTATGGGTCCCTGTTCGGGCACCATATTGTAGTGTGCAGGTTGGGCAACCAGATTGTAACTGGGTGTAGTTGGGTTGAGATACTTGAGCAACAGGTTTGAGAACTCGGGGAAGAAGTCCGCTTCTAAGCTGAAAACCCGATACTCGGTTACGCGCTGGGTGCGCGAAATATACTTCGTGGGAGTGTAGACCTACTAATGCGTCAGGATGCGTTAAACATATTTCCTCTGGAGGAGAGACTATAAATTAAATGTTTGTGAGCGAGAGAGCAGGTTGTGCTGTACTGTGAGAATCTAGATTTGGTTTGGTTTGTCGCTTTAGGGTCATTTCATGCACAATTCGGCTAATTAGATAGCGAACTACAATTTAACTTGGATTCTGAACCACTAACAAACATCCATACCACAGGCCAGATTTGAACCGGAAGCCTGTGGTACCAACGGCCGGAGCGCTAGCCAGTTGGTCTAGAGTCCGACTGGCCATTTCTCCCCTGAACGTCACAGGGGTAGCGCTCTTGCTAGTGCGTAGGGAGGAAGCACGGTTACAACACATAATAATCACTGCAAACTTAACTGAATATATATAAACTAATTTTTTTTTGAATAAAGATTTTTAAAACATCGAAAAAATGTTATATATGATAATTAGATAAACTGTCCTGAGAATAGGAAGACAGATAAAAACATTAACAGCACTAGTAACACTCCTAACTCAGTGATTCTCAACCTGTGGGGGAAGCAGGATAATCCTAAATGGAGCCGCGAGCATATCGAAAAGAAAATATTATTAAAAAGTTTATTAATTTACTGAAAGTAAAGCAAAACAATCTGCACTCTGGCATAATAACGAATAAAATACATATTTATTCATACAGTACTTATAAATAAAATTGTATCCATACTGCACGATGTATTTAACAATTAACTTAATTAAATTAACAATTATTATTAACTAATTGTTAACTTAATTAACTTAATCAATACTAAAATTAAAAACGAGTGTAATAATTATCCTTGGGCCTTTCTTGCAGAGCAAAGTTTTCGAAGGGGGAATTAATATTAGAAATTGACACTGTGAGTTCTTTTTAACTGAGTGCTATATTTTGTCCTCAGACACAAGCAGACACCTCAGTAAATCCGGTTTCACAAAGATAGGATGTTGGAAACGGTAACAGAATACGAAATGCTATTGTTTCAGAGCAGAAGACTCATTATCCATCCCTGCCCAAATTTCAAGGAGCGATTTTTTCCTAAATTGTCATTTGATTTCGCCTTTTGCCGGGAAGTCTAAGATTTCTTCTTCGGCAGTTCAGATACTTTCGAGAGTATTTTGAAGTGGATCTCTAACCCACTCGTAACTTGCTACCAAGTTGTCGTCAGTAAGAAAATACTTTTTAAGATGATTAAAATGATTTTTAATGGCAACAAAACGAACTTTCACGTGTTGTTCTTTAGCCTTGTAATTTTTAATATTCATACACAATTGCAAACATTTCTACATTTTTTTTCGCTTTAAATTTCTGCCCCACAATTCCAATTTTTTACACAAAACATAGAACTTGATGGCCGAGTGGCTAGCGCTCTGGCGCTAGGTACCTCAGATTTCGGATTCGAGCCTCGGCGGTACCCCGGATGTTTGTAATGGTACAGAATTCACTTTAAACCACAGGCCCCGGTCTAATAGGATAGTAGAGAGTTGTTGGGGTAGTGCTACTAGCGTTTATAGCATATTTTCAAGCCACACGTGCCCCGTGAATAGTGCTAAATGAGTAACAGCGGTGCAGCCCTTGCTTATGACATAACAATAACTGTCTCTTATTGAAAGCTGCATTAAAGAAAATAAAGCGTTAACTTTATAACTCGAATCCAACATAGTTATGTGTATTTCCCATTCGAGTTGAAGAAGACCTGATGGTCAATTGGCTAAAGTTTTGTCCTTTGATATCACAGACTTCAAGTTCAAATCCTGGTAGTTTCATGGATCTTTTGTTAGTGGTTATGAATCCGCGTTAACCTGTAAGTCCCGATCTAATCAACCTGAAGAGTACCAAAATGACTGTAGATTGACAAACCAAACCTTGGAGTTGAAAATTCAAGGTATACAATTTCTCGAATACTTCGACCAAGTAGTTCAACATCATTACACATAAAACACTCACGGCTCGGCCAATTTTCCTTCTCTGGAAAATTGGAGATTTCCTTTCTCGATTCATAAACACGATGCAAAAATTTCTCACGTGATGGATCTTGCCACCCAATAATCGCATCTTCATTTATATCACCGATTCGAAGGACATCAGTATCATTTGACAGAGATTGACTGCGATGGTTTGACAAAATTATGTCCAAACAGCCCAATGGCTTCTCGTTCCCAATGTCGTTCTACTAACACAGCCTTCAGGTTCAAATCCCGACATGGAGGGCATCGGTGGCGTGGATGTTTGTGAGTGGTTCGAATCCACTTTAAACTGTAGATCCCGGTTTAATTAGCCTAAAGTATACATGAAATGACCGTAGAGCGACAAACCAAACCAAGCATCCCAAATATCCATCCACAGTCATTTGTACCTGTGTCTGAACCTCTTGTCCCGCAGTGAAGGATATCCCATGTTGGAAGGATGGAGGAATGGATGGAAGGAAGAGGGGCAGTTTCTGTTGTGATGGAGCCCCCGTACGTATAAGTTCGACTCGGCTCCGTATCGCTGAAGAAGGAGGGCAGTGCCTTCCGAGAGGACTTAGGGCAACTATCCTGTATTTGTGTATCGCATGGGAGAAAACCTGGAAACTCCCAACCATCAGTCCAACTAATGAGGGCCTGAATGACCGAGTGTCTAGCGCTATGGATCTCGGTGCCATGGATGTTTTTGTAGTGGTTCGATTCGACTTTAAGCAGTAGGTCCCGGTCTCAAATGACTGTAATAGTGTCAGGGTGCCCAGTCAACTTTTGTCCCACATCATTCCCAAACTGAATAGGGGCAACTCATTACAGTGATGTGGTGTAGTAATAGTAGTCCGACTCACGAAACAAGATGCTAAACATCCCAAACGCCATCGAGCCTCCTCGTTTTTTTTTGAAACAATGTCTACAACAAAGCCGCTCAGCCCTAATAGTCACTGAGCCACGTTTGTAAAAAGTTTGTAAAAGGTTTGGTAAAAAACTTTAAGGGTTTAGTAATAGTTTAAAAAGTTTAGGTTCAGTTTAAAAAGTTTTTAATTAAGGTTGTAGTACAGCTTTAGCGTCTAAATACTCAAAATGCATTATTATTGTATATATTGTTATTGTAAGAAAATGGGGAGGAGGAATCATGACTTAAATTTAGGTCTCAAATACTGAAAGCTGAGAAACGCTGCTCTAATTTAATGCTAACACTTTAAAGTTTATTTTAATTTAAAATTTTAATGCATTGAAATTGAAACGCCAAAACCGCGAAACTATTGAGGATTACATGAAAATTGAAATCAATCCCTATTGGGTCTTTTGAGGAGAGTGCACAGATGTACGGTGTATTAGATTATGATGCGCATGAATTAAATTGACTTACGCACTTTGGTGTCATAATAGATAACGGGGTCTGATGAGGGACTCATGTTGTTAAAGGACTCGTGATCGTGATCATAGTCTGATTTAGCATCATAAGGACTAATGACGTTAAATTAGTATGCACAGGTATTCATTTCTATATGTATGCTGCAGAATACATTATTCTATGAGATCTTACGATATTGAAAATGAATAGTTATGACACATAATAACGACACAATATTAATTAAATTTTAAATAAAAACTCGATAGAAAAATAACATAAAATTACAAAAATGCTGCACATCTCATGTTTAATATCCATTTATATACATTGTCAAATTTCGAATCAATTTTGTGAAATACGCCTTTGAAATTGACGAGCTTGTTCATCTAGTTTACAGTATTTCAACCTTGTGGTATAGGATATCTGATCATGACATTCAATATCTAATATTTTTAAGAAGCAAATAGCATTGAAATTGATGAAAGAATTTTATAATAAAAATAATAAACAAACGCTAGTTAGTTATGAATAATAAAGATAACAAAATTAAGAAAACAATCTAATCTAGATATCTACGCGGGGCAAGAAAAAAAAAAAAATTTAAAATTCAAATATTTTTTTTTTTCTCTTAATTGTATGTTTTATTTCATAACAAAAATAGAAATAAATATGTTATAATTCAAATTCATCTTATTATATGAATGATTTTAAAACAAACATTTCAAACGAAATTTACATATTCTTTTTAGGAAACATAATTTAAAACGTAAATTACTTCATTCGCACTCAAACAATATGACCTCATTAAAAAAGCAATATCGCAAAAATATCAATGCATTTCATGTAATATTCTAAATCTTTTAAGTGATAACGTAATTATATTAATACATACAATGATTAGAATTTTATATTGAATATATTAATTTTAATTAAAAATTTGTTGTTTTGAAATAATTTATATTTTTAAAAAATTTCTATGAAATTAATAAATTTATAATTAATCATTTCTTATTAATTATGCTATTATTTATAATATTTTTTTATATTTTTAAATAAATTAATAAATTTTATTAAATTAATAAATTTAATTTAATTTATTTTTTAAAAAATATAGATTATTTCAAAAACATAAAAAATTTAAAACAAGATTCAAAATTAATACTAAAAACAAATATTTATTGCAAAATAAATACTTTTATAGTAAAAATATTAAATTAATAAATTTAATTTTTACTGTAAAAGTATTTATTCTGCAATTAATATTGTTTGAAATTTGATTCACAAAATAAAAATATATTATTATGTTCGACAGAAGAAATGTTTTCAATCTTTTTTAATTAATTGAATATGATTTTTGATAGCAATACTTATCAATATCGGCACATTTTTTACAAAAAATATAGCAAAAAAAAAAATTTTTTTAAACAGAAAAAATAGGCATCAAAGTAATAAAAAATTAAATCTTATAAAGCTACATCAATAAAATATGACATTAAGAATTTCCACCTAATTTTTTTTTAATTTTATAAATTTATAAAAAACTGTAAATAATTTGAATTTTTAGTTTCAAATTATTTTTATTCAACAGAAAAATTAAAAACGGAATACAAGAATAAATTTA